>BMAO01029472.1:0-21884 GCA_019973975.1 Trichonephila clavata | reverse complement strand
AAACTTGCAAATTAAACTCCAATGTTATGAGTGATTTTACTAAATATATTGTTATATTTTTTATTACATATGTATTTTCATAAACTGTCACTTTTTTGTGTGATATTAACGAGCAAATTGTTACTCATTGTGATCGACTTATAAATCTGAAATATTTCTATACACTGCGTTTTACAAATACATTCACTAATTTTTATTGGATTTTACTACAAACTCTAGATAGTTCCATTCTCTTTCAGATGCCATTGTATTCTTTCAAACAATTCTTTTTTTAATATCATGGTTTGTGGAGTTTTTTAGACCTTAGTATTGATGAAACTAACAACGTCAATGAGTTTCGATGTAAAAATACTCGATCTTTTTCCAGTTTAAAGTTGAATGAAAGTTATTAGACCAACTTTCATCTTCTTGCTGACAGAGAGAGAAAGTTCTGTATGCACGAAACTGTCTTTTCTTGAATAACTTTTTTTTCTAAATTGGAAAGTTGAACTTCTTGATATGGTCCATTTTTTTTGGAACTGCGTGGTTCTTCAGTAGTAACTTCTTCCTTTACAAGTAGAAACAAGTGATGATGACATTCTTTCATTTGTTCTTTTAACAAGTTGAATATAATCGTTATGAGAAGTGCATCAAAAGTTTTTATCTTGTATATTGGCTAATTAGAGCAGCATGGTTTCACAATTTTAATTAATACGTTTGTGACAAAATCAAATTCGGATCCTAAATATCCGAATGCAGATCTGACATTTAAAAACGATAAAGAATCAAGACAATATTCATTTGTATTAAAACAAATGATAATTAAATAAAAAATTATTATTAAACGGATAATAAACATTGATAAGTACATAAATCATCATCATAAAAATCTTACTTTAATATAAATAAAATTCCAACTAATTTGCATGGTACTGTAATAATACTTGAATCACAAAATTGCACCAGTGAAATTTTTCACACTTAGAGTGAGTTTGGCTGTATATATTGCCGAGTATACAAGATGCCCGAGAAAGATGAACAAGGTTTTAATAGCTTTAATTTTAAATAGAGTTTCTTCAAAATAAGTAATTGCAGTTATAAGGTATTTTGAGAGATTATAAGACTGTAGGAAAAATTTCAATTTTATAGGAATTATATGTCAAAAGACTAAAATTTAAAGCTTAAAATGGTCAAAATTGTATGAATATTCTCAGATTTAAAATAAACTTTGCATATATTTACCACCTTAAATATTTAATAGTTCACCAGAAAGCTTTGGAAAGATATGTTTTATTCAGATAACCATTTTTAAGATGATAGGTAACATACTGAAAAACGAAATGCTGTACAATTTGCATACATACTATAAACTAACGAGCAATTTCATTCGTTAGGACTTATTTAATGAATTTTGAAACCATATAAAATGAATTACAGCTTTTATAAAATTTTATATTGACGTTAACCAGAAGCAATATAAAAGGCTTAGAATTTTACTAAATAATAATTTTTCCAGGGATATTAACAATGAGCGTAAATTTTTTTCTGTAATCTACAATTTTAAAGTATTTGCGTCTTTGGACCAATCAAGATATGCACATATTAAAAGATACAAAAATTCATATTTAGGTTTATATTTCTTTCTTACCTTTTTTAGCAAAGCTATGATTTTAATCTTTAGATATATTACTAACATAGAAAATAAAGTTTTAGCATACTTTTAAGATTTTTCCTCATCAATTTGAAAAATTTTACATCTGAAAAGCAATTATTACACTTACCATGTTTTCTAGAAACTTTTATGGAAATTAATACTTGCCCTGTCTTTTTCAGACATCATGCATAACACACTGTGATATATATATATGTATATGTATATATATATATATATATATATATATATATATATATATATATATATATATATATATATATATATAATTATAAGTGGACAGAGACGATGATTAAATATTTCACAATACCAAACAATCACAGACTTTACGATGAAATGCAGATTTGTTCTACATAATGTGCTATTTCACAACTACACATGATTATATGGAGTATATATATGTATAAGAGTGAGTATATATATTATCAGAAAAAAGTTTTAGCTATTCTAACTTACAGAGAAGTCTTATATTTCCATGGATTATTAATGCCAAAATAAGTATTGGCTCGCTACACTGAGAGTTGCTATAACTATTCTGATAAATTCTCAAGTCAAATTCTACAGAATGAGTATTTTTAAACCACATAGATATTAATAATTTTATACTCATATAACCCTATTCGCATGTCAGTCGGTTTCTTATATTTTCTCTGAACTATAGACGTCACATGATCTATCATATGGGTTTCGGAATTATAATTACCAACTTATTATAATTGTTTCATAATAAACGAAAGGATTTATTTCTTAAAGCATTTAAATACGTAATGAAAAATGTTTTAAAATAAGTTTGGAAACAAAAATACTCATTAATTCTATACAATTTTTTGATATCTAATGAGTAAAAGTATTCAAACGAATAATTAATAAAATGTGATAAGAAATATTAACTTATAAAATCATAATTTTAAAACTTTCTTATTCTTCGCACAAAATAAAGGCATAAAAAGTTCTGTTCATAACAAAATGTTTTGAGAGATTTTTTTTTCTCAGCAACATCTTTCCACTTTACATGTATGCTTTCTACATACGTGCAAGTGTTAAAGATTCCCATGAAAGTTTCTTACTGACTGAAAAAAAATACTACAACTGAAATTATAGCCACTCAAAATGTTAATTGAATTGAATATTCCACCTCTCTTTCATGGATATCGAAAGGGAAAATTAAAAATATTAGAATAATAATGGTGGGATTGGATATATTGGAGAAAACTAAAACAAGTTTTAACCCCGAAACCCATTCTCTTGCCTTTCTTATTTTTCGGTTTTTATTTGCAAAGTGGAAGGAGCGCAGAGGCCGGAACTGGTAACGACTACGTCTTCTTTTTCTCTCTTAATCTGAACAGTGGTCAGCTCTTCCGTAACTGGTATCTTTTCATCGGAACCCTTTTGATAGGTATTCTCGGGATTGAAAGTTAAGCATACATTTTCCGATTCCTCGTCTTCAGATTCGTTTTTTCCATCATCGAAATTCCAGCAAAGGGCAAGAAGGACTACAGCCAAGAATAAGGAAAAGCCAACGATAAACATACCCACGCCAACCAAGCGACACATTCTCATGTAGTCGTTAAACGTAGAGGCGCTCTTGTCGATAACCAAGAACTCTTCATTCTTCTCGGCAACGCTTGGATGAAGTGGGGTTATAAATCCAATCAGGATCAAAATCAAGCCAATGCTTACAATGATCAAACCAGCAGTAATGCCAATTTTCCAGCAGAGCTTACAGGTTCTATTTTCCTTCCGAGGCTCTTCAGGGGTTTCAGACTCATGTGGAATATCTTCATACAGCTGAGGATTCTTGATGTTCACCGTCTCGTAGAAAGTGTGCAAGTAGTTTCGAACCCCAAAAAATTTGGGGCGAGACTCCTCTTTTTCACTTTCTACCAATCCTTCCATCGATATGGCTGTGTGGTCATTATTGTTGCTTTTATCACTAAGCTGGTACTCATTCTTCAGCTTATCTCCGTTGAGAAGAGAAGCCGTTTTTTCAAATTCCAAGCGCATTTTCTTTTGGCCCTTTTTCTCTTTCTTATGAATTGGCTTAGGTAAGATTTTTTGTTTTTCATCGTTGCTGCCTGGCATCTGAAAAATAAAGGAATCTACAATTATAGTTTTAAAAAATATAATCGCAAAACGTTAGATATAGTCTCCAAAAATTATAACAAATAAAACAAAAATTATTCAAATTTTAAAATTTGTGAAAATGTTGTTTCTCAAATAAATAGCCGAATTATCATTCTAAGCAGTTGTTCTATGTTTTGAATTCCTTCTTTAAGGAAAGAAATTATATTGTGTTAGCTTTTTTTGTAGTCTATATGGATAACTTTATTATTTCACGTTACAAACTGGCCTTTGGATTCTTTTTAACAAGGTTAAGAATGTTTCAGAGACTTGTTTATTTAATTTAGAGAAATAAAATTTATTTAACAATGTTCAAAAAGGTGGTGCTTCAATTTATTTTTTATTTTATTTTATTTATTAGTCGGTGGCTTAGAGGTAGCGGACCCACTTCGTAACCTCAAGTTTACGGGTTCGACCCCGACTGGTGTCGATAGATTTTCTGGATTCGAAAATCGTAGGCCCGCATGTCATATAATTGTGACATTTAAAAAGTACCTTTTTTGAGTATCAATTTGGCTTTGGTACTCTCGGCAAAATTAAATCATGGGAACATTTAGCAACCAACGAGGGCTTGAATTAAAAAGAAATTAATTCAAACGTCCAAATTTGGCAACGAAGCCGACACTAGAGAGTGCCATTATGTTTGGGGACTTGCTGTGTTTGCAAAGGCGATAAACCCATTGGGAAAAAAATTATTTATTTTTTTGTAAATATATCTATTTCGACCAGTAAAAGGAAGCATAAGCATTACTGCTAAAACAGTGTATACTGAATAGCATTTTTTTCTTTATCTATACCTGCCATACATAGAATGTAGTTTGTTAAACTTAGTTCCTTGTAAATTGTAAGCCTTTGGGACCGAACATGATCCTGATTAAAATATAGGATCATCATTGAAGTTCTAAAGAAATATTTCCGTTGGTATACTGAGTATTCCGGAGTGTTAGACTCTAAACAAATGAGAAAAGTTTTCTTTTTAGGTATATAATTCAATCTACCATGAAAAGACCTTAAAATTTAATTAAGTTTTGTCATTATTCAAAATTTTTGCATTAAAATTAAGTCCTTATTTATAAACATTGTAAGAAAGTAATGTATGTATTCATTGGTCTTAAAAAAAGTCACATGAATCTTGCCATGTGTGATAAATATTATCGATATGTTCTCTCCACACAATTGTTATTTTCACACAAAAACTGTAATAAGTTACTTTTTTTGTTCACAATAGGTTTTTCTGTGGATAATAATGGTCATATATATATGTGTAATTAATGTTCTTCCTCTCATTAAAATATTATTTAAATTGATACATTGTTTACTATTTGCTTTTCAGTGGATCTTACGGAACATATTATTAATACTTTTAGAAACAAATGTCTGTGTTTTGGTGAAATTTCTTGAGAAAAACTCACGTAATATTATGTAGAACATATCTGTGCCATTTGACTTCAAGTAAATTGGTGGAATTATTTGAAATCTCTTTTTTATAAAAATATTAGCTATTTACTTTGTCATAAATACCTTTCATATAATAATTAAATGATATTTTTGATCTTTTCTTCTTTACAATAATTTTAATTACATAGGATTTAAAATATTTGAATTATAAAAATCCAAAGACTGCATCAATTCTATTTCAGATATTTTTTTCCTTTGATGCAATTATATCGAAGCTAGAGTAAATTTCAATTCAGTTTCATTTACCTAGAATAACCTTTTGTACTATCCAAAACATTAAAATATATTTACTGACTTATAATATAAAAGATCTATTCAATGTTCATCGCGGATAACTACCTATTAATTTTTGTTATGCCATCAAATGTGTAATTTGATACAACTTATACAATCTGATCTGATCTTTATAAGTATTTATAGAGAAAATGGAAATGACTTATTTGATAATGCATTTCCATTAAAAATAAAGGAGTAAAATTTTACTAAATTTTGTCAATTTTGGAGTATTATACAAACATTTTATTTTAAAATTTCTGTCATACACATTCTTAATAAATATGGAATTTTCAATATTCCTTAATTATCTGAATTTTAAATACTTAATTTTAGTGTGTGTGTAAATTTAATTTTTTACAAACTCCGCGTCAAAAACTATACAGGGGTTTCAAAATACCAGGCAAAAATGTAAAGGCAGGTAGAGAGGGACCGAAATAGGCAGTTTGCTGTTGGAATGTGGGTGTGGAAATGACACGTTGAGGAGGTAAGGGGAGCTATTGAGATCGATAGACAAAAGTGCTTTGCTGGCATTAATTATCATTCCCTGTTCAAACTTTGAGTAAAATGCATCGTTACACCAATTCGAAGCTTATTGACATGCATTTAATATATGGGCTGCAGATGAAAATGGAGTGACTTCTCACATGATGCACTGGATAAGGAAAGGCAGAACTGTTCTTTGACCATCTCACGCCCTCTAAATCTGACATTCTTGGATTTCTTTTCCTGGAGTTACAATAAGATAATGTTTAACCAGATTCTTATTGAGTTTTATGAATATCTAGCGACCACAGACTGCAAGTTGCTGTTGGAAATACGCGAGACAAGCCTGAATCTTGTATCACTTTTGGTGGTTTCTGTTTCTAGCATCTGTTGTAGTAAGTTTAATCCTTAAAATGTTTATTTCCTTCGACTTTACCTGTCTTTATCCACTTATCTATTATTAATACTTATTTAAATGCTAAGCGTTTGCAAACGGCATTTCCATACTCACTTTCCTGTACTTCAAATGCATATTTTTGTCACCTCTCTGTGTCTTTACGTTTTTAGGATATTTTTAAATACCCTATACAGTAGAACGTCGTTTATCCGAATCAAATGGGACCAGGCACCGTTCGGATACGCGATTGTTCGGATAACCGAATGTGATCCATGCAGTATATGATACTGGACACGATACGAATATTGAAAATCGTCATAGGCGGGAAACGTGCTTGAAGAAAAAGCAAAATAGGTGTAAAATGTCGCAATTTTACCTTTATTGTGAAAAATAATCTCTTATTTTTCGCTGTGCCATTGTACACCTTCGTGTTTTCGCTGCAAGGTCGCTGATTCTCTTGAGCAGCAGTAGTTGAGTAAAACAGCACTCTCATGATTGTTCGTACCACTCCATAGATGTCTCTAACGTAGAAAACTCGTCAGAATTTGAAACACCCTTGCTACTTTTGTTGTTGTTGTTGTTGTCCTCGTCCTTATCTGTTTCATCGTTGACAGGATCGTATTTTCTTGCACGGAAGTCACAATCTCGTCATCATTTAGAATCCATTGTCTTCTGCATCCAGGTTTCTACATAAAAAAAACTCAACAAAAGAGCACGTATACACCCCTTCACTTGGAAACAAACTGACCTAATATTCCGCGCAGATGTTTACCAAATCACACCACTGAAATTCTCCAAATATCCCTCGCTTTGGGTTTTCTCGTCACTTTTTGGTCTCACGCGAAACAACTATTGAGCATTGCACTGTTCGAAAACGTATCCGGACTTTGGTTCGGATATTTGAAGTATAAATATAAGTATAAATATAATTAAGATGAATTCTCATGTTTTCGCTGCTTATTAATCATTTATTTTGGTTGTTTGATTAATATTTAAATCCAAACAGCTTAATACACAAATCTTGTAGGCTTACATATAAAGCTTAGAAAAAATAGTCATATTTTTTTTCAATAAGTTCTTCAAAATGTGTTTTCTTTCTCAATACGTACATCTGGTAAACGCATATATTGTAGTTTTGTTGATAAAAAACTGAATGGATTTTTTAGTTGGGAAAATGAGTTTCATAATAGAAAATAAAAGTAAATTCTTTACATCAATGAAGTAAATGTATTCGATTACCAAACCAAGAACTTGAATTCTTATTAAATTTCCAAATAACAGTATTTATTAAAATCAGAAACAGAAAAATAGAAATTTTTTTCAAGGATTTATTTTTACAATTTTTTTTTGTACCACAGTGAAAAACTCTCTACTACTTTCTTAGATACATGCAGAATTTTCTTTCGCTCTGCTGATTAAAAAAGAAAATCCCTTTCTTTTTTTAAAAAAAAGGGGGTTTTGACTTGAAGCATGGGAACTTATAACAGTATTAAAAATAACTAATATTTTAGTATTGTAGAATATAAATTAACAGGTACAATTTTCATGCTATTGTTGATTGAAAAATAATTACTTATTATGCTAGTTAAAACGTGCTTAAACGCCAAATTTGCACTAACAACAATAGTTTATTCTGTAGAATATATATTAAGCATAATTTAAATATTCTTTTATAATTTTATGTTTCCTTATTCACATGCGTACCATGAATAGCAATGGTAAGCAAATATATATTCATCCCAAAATAAATCGTACAGAAACAGAGATTTCTTATTTGCTTATAAACAGAAACTGCGTTTTATATTCATCAGGCATCCATTTAGATCCCTCGTATCCCACAAATTTCCTGGAAAACATAACATGGATCGCAAATGAATCTGCGCTAGAATTGATATATTACCTGTTCGAAGTGAAACTTGATGGGTTTCGTGTCAAATTCGGTCGAGTGGTTGAAAATATGAAACTTACCGAACCTGAAAGGGGATGCCTCGCTTTGCTACGTTCTTCATCTCTGCTCTCGTAATCAAGGTAAAAGTGCAACTAAACACTAATATTTATAAGGAAGATCATAACTGTTTAGTTTTGAATTTAAATTGATAGAGCTTTTAAGAGGAGCTGTGTTAATTTTACCTCAACCAACCAGAATTTTGTAAGATCCTGTATGTTCATTAAATGTTAATTTTATTAAAAGAAGAGAAAAATTATACGATGTATCTTTACCGAGTCTCAACTTTGGATATTCTTGGTCTTTTCAAAGTGCCCACAAAATATTATACTCTCAATAATTCAATTGAGATATGTAACAAGGTTCTCAAGAGAATTCTAAAATTAAGGAATGAAGTTTGTACTTAAACTGATTTTTATTATTTGAATATTTTTATAAGTATTTGCAATACTTCAACAGAGTACTTCGAAAAAAGGTTCCACTACCGGCTTTGCTACATTTAAAAATAATAATAAGAGACAAAAAAAAATCAAGACAGATAATACGACAAATAAATTTAGATTTTTTCATTTTTCATTATTTTTCAACTTTCTAAGTAAAAAATGATTTTTGAAGTATCAACTGCAAGCAAAGAATAATAAAAACAAATTCTACTAAAAAATATATGACTGAAAGTTAAAAAGAAATAATTTCTATAAATTTTACTTCAAGTTTGAAAAATGTAATTTCAGCAAAGAGGACTAACAAACAATATTGAAAGGAACTTTTGCAGACAGTAAAAATAAGTTTTAAAATTTATAGTTCTTAATTTTCTTTGTTGTTTTTAAAATTTCTTTTGTGAATACAAATCAAGAAATTGAAAATAATTTTCTTGATATATATTTTTAGAAAATGGACATTGTTGCCATAAATCCAAATTTCTATTTGATTGAAAATGAAATTTTCAATCAAAACTTTAATTAAATCAAATGATCAATGTAGTATACCTTCATTTTGAATGCCGAATTCATTTCTTATCACATCAAATAAAAAAATGCGTAAAATATTTGGAAATCGTGTAACTAAAAGGTTTTCCTAAGGCGAATATCTTTTTATTACACTGCACATTACCTTATTGTATAACATTTATAGGAAAATTATTTATCTTTGAGATTAATGCTAAATTAATCAACATAACATGCTATATATGTGACATTTTATTCAGGATAATTTATTTAAAAATATGTTTTCACTTTAAATCTGAGCAAATATTCCTTTTCATTTGAACTTTTTATAGCTTTTTATTTGTTTTTAGATTGTCTTTTTATGTTTAAATTGAACAGTGCTTTCTTGTTTCTTTGATCAAACTGTCAAAAGTTCTGAAATCAGGTAAATGTGTTTAAAATCATACATTCTGTAGCATTACAAAATTTGAAAAAACTTATTTAAAATGAGCTTCATACATATAATTTCTTTTGACCAAATAAAATGAATAAATATGGTTAGCAAATTAAAATACGAAATATAAATTCCACTTAATAATATCTACACGAAAAATGTCGGCAGATTGTCGAATTGTGAAACTACATTGTTATAGTGTATAGTTTATATTGAAAATCATGCAAAATATGTGATAACGCTATGTGTATTTAGTTTCTTTTAATTAAAGTGTTTTTCTCTCTTGCCTTACTTCTTAAAAATCATTTCTTCATTAATTGATATATTCGAATGTATACTTATCAGTAAATCCAGTATATCAAAGGAAACGCTGACATACCGACAACTGGTAGTGGCACTACTTCCAGTTGCTGCACAATTATATGTTTCCTTTTTAGTTAAAGCTTCCTCTAAATGTTTGGAAACACAGTTCTTTCTGTATTACGAAAATATTACTTTTTATTACTCAAAATCAATTTTTTTAAATATTATACAACAGCCATCTAAGGATGTTACTTTGATCATTGATGACTCAGGTTACTTTCTTCTGGTCTGTCAGGTTCTGCTCCAAGAAAGAAAGATGTAATCTGATATAATGGAGTAATTGTCTCTTAAAAAGCTCCATATATGTGTTTGCTGTTAAAGTTTTCTTATTAATTACCCACAGTTCCATTTAAATGGAACCCATTTAAAACAGAAAGATGGGAAATAAATGTTAACTAGTAAATACTTTAAATATCCAATTGTATTTGAAAAACAATTGTCTCTCTTTTGCAATAAGCAATTCATTAAAATTATAAAATTATTTGTTCAATCAATAAAAACATACTGTGTTTCATCCATCTTAATATTCTTTTAAATATAGCTCTTGGGAGATCATTTTTAAACACAACATAAATAATTTATCAGCACATTCCTTTGAAAATAATGTGATGTTTCTATTATTCTTATAGAATGGAGATGTCATGTGTGAATTTTTTTACAATAACACAACAACAGTATCAGCTTTATTTAATATTAACATTCATACAAGAAATATCTTAAAAGTAATTTCCTAAATTAATATGAAATTCATCTCCATCACCTTAATTTCTTTCTTCAATATAACCAAATAATTTACATTTACTTGGAATCCTTAAGGTAAGATTAAGATAAGAATCTAATAAAAGAATTTTTTTCCACGTAACTTACAATTCATGGTTAATATTTGTGTTCAAATAAATTAAATTTGGAGCTCAGGTTTGGTCGTCTTACACAACAGCTTCTTATTTTGTCAAACAACGCATTTTTTGGAATATATACAAAAAAACGGAAAGGTATTCCATCCATTTTTAAATTTAAAGCTTTTAAATAGCTTTATTTTAAATCTTACAATGTAAATTTTTTTAAAAAACTATTTTCCAGCATCGCTTTAGAAATTTTTTAACACAGTAGTAAGAAAACATTAAATTTTATTCAGTAATTTAATAGCTTAATTTTATAAAATCAATTATTTTTCGCTGAAATCAAGACCTATTTCAGTAAAGATTTTTAATATGTAATATTAAATCTGTTGATGGTATTAAGTAATAGCTAAAAATACTAAGAAACAGTAGAAATACAATTTTTATGCGTGTAATGTTTAGATGATAACACACAATTTTTACGTGTTTAATGTTAATAATGAAATATATCTGATAACAAAAGGCACTTTTTCTTTAGAAAAATTTAAATTTCCTTAAAATGAATGCTATTTATGTTCATTATAAATCCTGAGTCTTAAAATGTAACTGAATGACAACTATTTTGAGATTTGTTAATAATGCATTGTTTGGAGTTTACAGACATTAAATTTATATCTATCTCTTGATGTTTAAAAGTGAATTATAGTGATGATTTAAACATCATCGATGAATATAATACTGATACACCAGAACGCACAAAAATGAAACTTTCAAACATGAAACTTATGTATAAATATAAAGTGATACGTCAATTTTAAATATCTATGTAAAATAAATTATTGTACTCCATGTCACATTTTAGCAAATGGCAGAGAGAGTATGAAGCTTTGTCGAACTTCAGATCCTACTCTTAAAAAATATCTCAAAACAAAATATATTGCCTTTTTCCGGGTTGAAAGGGGGGGGGGGAAACGCAAGAATATTTTTCGATTTTTATTTCTAGCTCATAAGATTTTATTTCAAATAACGCAATTTTCAGTATCAACTCAAGTTTTTTTAAAATCCGGTAAACACAATTTTCTTTTGTTACAAAAAGCATAATGAAATCGGAGGGTGTGGAAAAACGCGTGGGCTCAAAGCAAATTAAGCTTGATAAATAGAAACGTCGAAGAATGGAACGCAATGGGAAAAGGAATTCACTCTGAAACTTTTTTTTCCTTACGTGCAGAGCTTTGATAAATGTTCTTCTTTGATGACTCCCTTTCCAAGGAGGATTATGCTACACTTTCAGTACTTGATGTGATAAAGCACGACATGGCTTTTTTTCTCTTCTGCTACGTGTCATCTTTAAATAGAACAATATAGCTAAAGTACATGGAATTTATTGCTACTTTTTCGTATTTAAAACTTTTCGTATTGATTATTTAATATGAGAAAACATCTAATATCTTTAGAAAAGAGAGAAGTAATACACATTATTTAATTCCTACTATTATTTCACACTCTCGCTATATATATATACATAATATGCGCTTTATCAGATTTATTTTCCAAGATTAGGATTAAGCTTATTTCCACTGAAGTGAAATAAATAAAAAAAAACTTTGAACTAATAAAAACAGTAGAGACATAACGAATTTGGATATTTTGCATATATTTCTATTGATCAATAATGATCGATGTTTATTTAGTTAAAAATAGTTTGATAGTTTTTCATATTACCTTAGAAATATGAAAAGCGCATATGTATCTGACAACTGGTTAATAATTGACGTGAAACATGACGAAAAGTTAAGAATTCTTAAATCTACAAGATCTGGTTCATGTTTGGCATTTTGTGTTTTTCTATGAAAAGACAATTATACTCTCTAAAAGCTTGCTACATCAAAGTTGTATACGGCCGAATTACACTTAAAGATCAGATTTCCTGTGAGTGTCTTTCATATTTCTACGAAAGAGTATAAATAGGAATTTTCTTTCTCTCACATTCACAAAATCTTACCAAAAAATATCACATTGCCTTGTAAACTTATACCTGTCAACAAAATTCAGTTTCTACTAATTTATAAATTGTTTCTTTTAATGTAAATGCTTAAAACATATTTTTTATTTTAGAAGTGCCTTTTTTAGAAAAATCCAACTTCCCAAATTAGTCGCTATAAAGAAATTTGAAGAATGTTGATTAGTATTATTTGAATTGACTTTTTTGAATATTCTTTTGAACGTCTGATACACTTTTAGATTAATGTTGCTAGAATATTTTTAACAAAAGAGCAGCGACTTTTATTGCCATAAAATAGTTCCTGGAATTTAATACTTTACGTCTAGGGCACCGCTGATGAAGCAATGAAATGACTAGATAAAAGTCCACATATAATCCAATCAATATAAGGGAAACCTCCGGAGAAATGCTCGAAGAGTGAAAAAAAATGATAAAAAGTTCGTACCATATCAAAAATTTCCGTTTTCGAACACATTTCTGTGATGGGAAAGTGTGATAAAGGCTTGCCAGTTCAGAACATGAAGTAATAAATTCTTTTAAGTTATTTTATGTTTAATGTGTGTGGTCACAGTTTGCTGTAGCATGAGCATGTTAAATTTCCCATCAACCTGCAGATATGTTATTAAAGTATTTCGGTTTACTACAAAAAAGTAACTAATACTCGGCTTTCAGTTCTACGTCACGTGAAAATAGTCCGCTTTTCTAGCCGTAGGAAATTTCTAGTTATTACAAATTTCTAGTTAATTTACAGCTTTTATTAAACTCTTTGTTTCTATATTGCTTAAATAACTATTCCACCAACAGACAGGCGTTTTGCTATCATAAAAGATTTCTTTTTCGCAAAAACTTTAAGTATAGATGTGTGTGAGAGGGACATTTTAATAATAAAGTAACTCAAAAAAAATTCACTCTTTTCCAATTAGTATTTTCATCAAGGTATTTCATTTTAGACGATACATTTAACTTTTGAAAATTAAATACCACTTCTGTATATTTTTGAAAACAGGTTGACCAACTTAGTACAATTTTTTTTTGAAAGCTATTTTGCAAGAATAGTTTTAGAAGTTTAAATTAGTTTTTCCTGTTGCTAATTTTTTTTATTTCAATGGCTTATTTTTCTTTTCTTCATAAAAAAAAGTCACAATGATAGCATAAGTTGAATGCTGTCATTAAAAGCCCTTATGTAAAACAGGAAACTTTTCTGATGTAGGTAAGTTATGTAGAATAAAATAATAAGTGAAAAAAGTTACTATATATACGTTGTATTGATTGATACCGTATTTCACAGGTGAAAAAATGCATTTTTAAGTTTTCATTTCTGTTTCAAACTTTATAAAATCAAGCAAACATTTTTGTGTTTTTTGGTGTATTCTCGTAGCTTTCAAATTTAATAAATAATAAAAATGTTGGTAGATTTAGCATAAAATGCATCATTCAGAAAATGAAAATAGTGCTCATAACTTTTAAAGCATTTTCTCTACTTAAAGTTGCTTTTGGTTAAGCACACGGGCTATAAAATTAATTTAGATTTCTTTTCATGTGCTCTCTTTATTTGTCAAGATTTTAAAATAAGAAGGTTTTTTCTTAATTGATGGTTCATTTAAAATGTAGAGAAATTCCCTTAAAAGATAAAAGGATTATGTAACCCACCTTTGATATTTAAGGTTCTTTTTATTTAAATTGTAAAAATATTTGCTTTTGTTCTAAAAACGTGCATAGAGCTCTTAAAATTAAAAAAAAAAATTCTTACTTGGAAAAATAAGAAATTAAAAACCTTTATTTTCTTTCTGTTGCATTTTATAACGATTTGTTTATTCTCTTATAAAATTTTCTTTCAAATGATAAATAAATATTTAAGTATATTTTCCGCTTTTACATGCAAAAAGTACAATTTGAACATTTTTTCTAGGAAATCAAAGCAGATTTAAAAACAGGATCAGAATTTTTAAAAAAAAAACAATATTACCAAACAGCTTAAGAAAAATAATTGTGTATTTCGCAATTAGGAGAGCAAATGAAAAACTCTTTCTGTGTACTTAAAATTCTAAAAATACACAAAAACTTACGAGTGAATTATTTATATTTTAAGTACGAAATAAAAAATAAAACTAATAATTAATCTCTTTAAATTCTAAGTAAAAAAAGAATGAGGACATGTTCGATTTCTAAGCTTTTTCTTTCTTCTCAAGTTTGATGACTTTTCAATAAGGGCTTTTTGAAATGAATGGAGTTAAAGAAAATATACATAATTTCATAATCAATAAGCAATTTACTTGTGTAACATTTGAAGGTGCATATATGTTTTTCTTTCTACTAAAATACTTCTTTTCAGGTAAAAAAAATTACCAAGGATTGTTATTGAAATGTACGTGTTTTAGACCCTTAAAGTTTCAATATGTTTTAAATGTATGTAATTCAGAATCGTTGTTTTAGCATTGATTTGTTTAATTCAGACACATTGGACGAAACAGTTAAGTTCAGATATTTCGCATTGATGCAGAATACAGGAAAAGGAAATTAGATTCTTATTAACTTAACTTTAATTCGTTTGAAGTTATTTTTTAGTTTCTCGTAAAATTAAAATGCATCTATGTCTTCATTTGATATAGCTTAGTACTGCAATAATTCATATATTATTAGAAACATTATTAGAACAATACTATTATTATATAAAAATTTAAAAAGTAAATATTTTAATATTATTAATATTTTTATAAGAAGTAGTTCAGAGTTAAAACAAATTTGGTACATTTATTAGGCCTTTTTAATTGCTATCTTTAAACTTGTCTATAGATTACTGAATCTTATAACTTATTGTTCCTTGCTTCGAGCAGTGATCTAAGCAGTATTGAATACTTTTTACTATATCCTTTTTTTAAATAATTAATAACAGATTTAGAAGGTATATGCATTGTAATCTTTTGTATTTTGCTCCGATATATAAGTAGAAGGGAGAAGGGTGGTTAGCCACCAAAAAAGGTTTTAGCCTCACAACGAAGTCCTCAGCCTGCTATGCTGAAACATCCATCTTTGAATCTCAGAATTGTGAAATGTTTCTCATTTAGAGCTTATATATATATATATATATCCAATGCAAGGTGAAGAATTAGGTATTTAAGAAATCCTTAAAGTAATCATTCTTTTTCGTTTGTTCTTTATATTTTGTTTTAAATATTCGTACGTTTTTCGCATCATTATGCATTTAATTTACTAAATTTCTGAAAGCAGAGTCTTATAATTTAGTTCGAAACGAGGTCATTAATTCTTATTCAAATTCTGTTTTAACGTGTGTGTAGACTCATGATAAAAAGTGAAACAATTTTTTGAGTGGAATTAAATGTAAAATCTGCTGATTTTTTTTTGTCATTCTCCTTTTGACGACAAATGTTCTGTCATTCTTTCATCCGCGCATATTTAAAAAATACAAGCCGTACAGAAATATACATTTATATATTTATTTACATATTTGTACATAAAATATATCTTAAATTTACATATGATTACCAAAAATCAGAATGCAGAACTGTTTAACTGCTTTTAAAAACATTTGGCAAATAATCGAATTCAGTTCATAATAGTATATAAAAAATATAACATCAAAGACTGTTCGAGTTTATTTTTATATAAAAAGAAGTTCGAAAATAAAAAAAAATGTCTTCTATATTTCTTAATTTTTTAAAAAATTATAACATTAAATAAATTTTAATTTCAACATTTAAAAGAAATACAAATTTACTTTATAGAGAAAAAAATATGCATAGAAAAATATTTAAACTTAAAAAGATAATTTCATGCACAGAAATGGAAGATAACGAAAAAAATATTTTCATATTACAATAAATTATATATGCGATTAAATATAACTATTTCTATATTACTAAGTATGAGTTGACGAAAAAGTTATACAAATTTTTCAGTGTTCAACTTCGGTTTATAATATCGAATTATTATTTAAAGTTCATAAAAAGTCATTTCTTGAGTTTAATCCCCTTTTAAATGCGAATTTTAAAAAACTGGAATACATAATTCTTTTAAATAACGCCTATTTTTCTCAAATTATGAACTATTTATCACAGTTTATTTAATTTTCTTGAAGTGAAGGAATATATTAATGCGAAGTGAAACTATTTCTAAGGCTTCACCTTGCTAATTTTTAGTTTTATTTAAAAAATTAATTCCATATAAGCTAAGCAATGCTAATAGAAGAGGTATACCAATAAGTGGTAAATGTATATTGAGAGGATGATAAAACTTAATAACTCCCTTAACACATCCCCCTTTCAGTGCCGGGCTCAAAACAACTCCGGAAATTTGCCTCGTTGTACAACGTACGCTTTTGTTGTACACGCTTATACGCTTCAACTCTGGTAACTATTACAAGCAGTTAAGAAACGATTACTAACCACGACAATCAACATTAACTCAGAGAGAAAACACTAATAATACCGGTCGCGGGGTGCTAATGAATACTAATAGACATGGCCTGAGACAAAACGGGAGCTGGCTGACAACGAAGCTTTCTTAGTCGATAGAAAAGAAAAAAGCCCGAACCTGATTACTCCGGAATTGATGTATTTATTCCCTGGACGGTTGTGAAAAATAAGGATAAGGAGGGTCTTGATCGCTTCTGTGATCCGACTTTCCAAAATGTATGAATTAACTGTAAAGAAAAGCTGGAATGACTATTTTTTATTATATGTTTGTACGTTTAAAAAAATCACATATCCAATGACAAAATTCTTGTCAAATAACAATTCTGTTTCCTACAATACAAGCCCTCCACTGTTTTAAGTTTTATTTTATCACTATTCTCTGCCTTAAAACGACCGAGTTTTTCCGCTTAGACTTGATGCATTTATTCCCTAGATGGGAAGAGAAAGGAAGTGTAATGGAGCGTGTTTATAATCCTGTGATTCGTCTTTATTTAGAGCTACAATTAACAGTGGAATTTTTTTATCTTTTGATATGTATGTGTCTCAGCGATATTATCAAACCCTGTTAATTTGTGATGGCATTTATAATGAAATATATTCAGACAGACAATTTATAATGAAATATATTTTGAACATTATATATTTGTAAAGTAGAATTTATCTATCTGCTTAAACTTGCACTTTTATCTCTATGTCCTTTCTACTTCAAACAAAACATACGATACTTAATTATTTTTAAACTAATACATTTATTCGCTTTGTTGTTGGAAAAAGTAAAAAGAAGGAAGTGTGTTAAAATCGTATTTAAAGTCGAGAAGCTATTTATTTCCGGTTGCGAGCAGATACAGTTGTAATTTATGTGGAATAACGAGTGGTTTAACACAAAATGCTTTTAGGGGTATATTTAAATTTTCCCAATATGTTTTTTTCTTTATTCTGTAATTTTCTTTCAGCCTCATCCATTACATAAAATATCATGCGCTTCATATGTCATATTTTTGCTTTTCCTTCACATTGGAGAAAGTCCTTTTGAATAATAGAAAAACTTTTTTTTACTCAAGAATATTAACACGTAAATATATTTATTTTATATCTGATGCAAAATAGTTGGAGTATCTAAATGAAATCTTTTGATTGTTTTTCAAAAATGCAAGCTTTTTATGAACTTATGAAATAACAATAAAAACTAAGAGATACTGTGTGATTTCATGAAGGATTAAAATTTTTGAACTTGTGAGGAGCAAGCATTATCACATAATAATTATCACATTTATTACTTAATACTTTTTGTTTCTTTGACCCAAAACTAAAGTTTAAAGCCATATTGATAGTTGTTATGAAATGACTGTATCGAATCTGATTCACTCTTTTCACAAATTAACAGTGTATGTACACAGATTACTATTTCTCATCCCAGTACATTCATTATTCCACGAATTCTAGGAGGTTAAATTACTCTACTCACACATGTTAGAAATTAATTATTCTATTGGAAAAATTCGGATCCTGTTAGGTAGAAAAAGTCTATGGTAAAATTAAACTTGTTTGAGGTATAAATACAGTTAAGACACAATTAAGATCTCTCAAACAATATTTCGTCAAAAATCATTTTATGAAGCACACATAAAATAAATTTTTACCTATCCGAACGATGAGCTGCTCGTTAAGAGTGTTAAATTAAGAAATAAGCAATACTCTCTAATATTTTTTACTATAGTTCTATGAACAAACACATCTCTCAGCATCATTGCTTTGATAAAAGTACATAATATTCTAGTAGTTTTTATGGGAAATAATAGTTATATTATTTAAAATTTTAAATGTAAAAGTAAGCTTTTAGAACGAAAGTAAATTCTATTTGTAAGAAAAAATGAAATGGATTTATTTCTTCATTTGTTTATAAATGTATGGAATAATAATATAAAGTACCAAGAAATAGTTAAATATTGTACAGTGGGTTGTGTATTGCAGATAAAATTTTGGAAACCCTATTTTTGATCTTATACTTATCGTGCAACCATAATTTGGGAATATATTTTTTAATAATTCCTGTCTATTTTTCTCAACGCTTATTATTATTTTTTTGTATTGGAAATACTTACAGATCTAAGTGTGTGTGTGTGTGTGCCACTTAGTATCGTACGGGGCTTACAGAAGTGTATGAAAGCACTGATGTAGGAAACATACATTGCGAATGGAATAAGCAAAAGAGGAAACTTTAAAAGTTGTGAAAGATTACAATATTTGCGATTTATAATTCCCAAAATGAGTATTTATGCTGTTCATTAAATAAAGCAATGGTAATAAAATGCTCTGATAACTTATAGTTCCTTCATTACGTGTATAAAGTTGCTCATTGTGCATTGAAATAATCTTCTCTCAACAAATGTGTATCTCCCTTCAACAACTCAACACCCTTTCTCCAAACTTCCTCGCTACGCAAGTGGGAGGTCTTTGAACTTCGACAGATTTAACGTGTATCAGCCCTTCTACACCGCCGGTTTTCAGGGGCATTAGGGATGAAACTCATGGCACGTTGATGACCAGCAGGCAACAGAGGTCACTCTTTTTTCTTAAAATCTGCATCTATATTTTTACTAATTTATAATCAGAAATATACTGAGAGAATAAATAAACGTATCTAGGTAAAACATGAAAAATAAGTATATTAAAAGTGTTATAGTGAAATACATACAGTACACACTTATTTTAATTTCAAGTATTTTCTTTCAATTACTATTTGATTGCAAAAAGAATTTTCTTCTTAATGTATGAAATCATTATTAGTGTTTAAAAGTTTTTCAGTAGTTAAAAACTGTGGAAACACACGCTTCCTTTTAAAACTATTATTATTGACATCTGACATTTCCGCTACTGCTAACAAAATTGCTACTTTCTACATTGAAAAGCACTAAAATTTTCTATAATTCGGTTAAATTACTTTTATTGTGCCTGAAATACATTTTTCTTCGAAAGCAAATTGACACTTTAAGCTTCTGAAACTTTCAAAATCTTTCTGCTTAAAGATGTTATGAAATTTCTTTAAAAGAATTTCTTGTAAATTTTAAAACTTGCAACTAAATAAGCTTAAACTAGACTAAATTTAGTAGTAAAAGTAGTAGCTTTTTAAAATATTTTCTCTAAAAGGCACAAAATAATGACAAAGAAAAGACTAAAACTAAATTTCTTTTTAAAAGAAAATATTTACAGAAAAAATTGTTGTTAAGGACTGTAAATTCCTGAGAAGGAAAAACTGCGATTTTTTTATCCTTCAATGCCCATATAATTCAAATTAGTGTATTTAGAGGATTAAAAAATGTTTTTATGTATTGATTATTTATTTGGTTAAGGAATACGTAATATAAAAAACAGCAAGGAAGAATAGAATTACAGGAAAATTTAAAATTTATGAATGAATCGAAAAAAAACTCATTGCACAATCCAAATAACATTTCAATTCATCAGCATAGTTAGAAATAAAAAAGACAAAATAAATTGAAAATGCAATTCCCAGATGCTCAAAGGAGAAAAAAACTATTCGGTATTTTCGGATTTTATGAATATATTACACCAAACTTTTCATGGAAATATAGATGGAAACACTTGTTTTTGTAATAAAAGAGATGTGTATTTTTACCATATACTATTGTTATTGTTTTTATAATGCTATATAAATACAACACAAAATTGTTTGAATGTTTCCTAGTCAAAATTCGATATTCTTGACGGCTCCAAATATCCAAAAAATGTGAAATTTTTTTATTGCAATAACTTTTGATCTAATTGGAATTTTGAAAAGCTCTACATGTATTCGTGATCAGCGTCGGATTTTACATAAGAAAATTGAGTTTGGTTCGAATAGGAGTTAGAAATTTTTTCGGTGTTCATGACGTCTCATGAGCCAAATATCCAAAAAATGTGAAATTTTTTATTGCAATAACTTTTGATCTAATTGCAATTTTGAAAAGCGCTACATGTATTCGTGATCAGCGTCGGATTTTACACAAGAAAATTGAGTTTAATTGGAAAAGGAGTTAGAAATTTTTTCGGAGTTCATGACGTCTCAAGAGCCAAATATCCAAAAAATGTGAATTTTTTTATTGCAATAACTTTTGATCTAATTGGAATTTTGAAAAGCGTTACATGTATTCGGGATCAGCGTCGGATTTTACACCAGAAAATTGAGATTGGTTGGAATAGGAGTTAGAAATGTTTTCGGTGTTCATGACGTCTCAAGAGTCAAATATCCAAAAAATGTGAAATTTTTTTATTACAATAACTTTTGATCTAATTGGAATTTTGAAAAGCGCTACATGTATTCGTGATTAGCGTCGGATTTTAAACAAGAAAAATGAGTTTGGTTGAAATAGGAGTTAGAAATTTTTTCGGTGTTCATGACGTCTCATGAGCCAAATATCCAAAAAATGTGAAATTTTTTATTGCAATAACTTTTGATCTAATTGGAATTTTTAAAAGTGCTACATGTAATCGTGATCAGCGTCGGATTTTACATAAGAAAATTGAGTTTAGGTGGAATGG
>BMAO01029471.1:0-169867 GCA_019973975.1 Trichonephila clavata | reverse complement strand
TAAGAACACTAATTTATAAAAAAAACTAAAACTTAATTTTCTAACTATTTAAAAGATGTTTTCATTTTTTAAACGCAATTATACATAAATTAAGAAGACTTTTAAAATGAATGATTTATTTTATTAACGAGGGAAAATATAACTGTAATAATTAATAATTTTTGCTTTTTTTAATCTCGCAATTGCTATTGCTCGATTTTCTATTGTTAAGAAGTTTTACTTTTCTCAACTTTTCCATTAATTATTTGCTCAGAAAAAACTCATAACAGCTATTAACACCTTTTTTTAGGAGGAATGTTGGGGACAGGCGGAATGTTGAATCTATCCACTAGAAAACTTATGTCAATCTAATTATTACAAAGTTATTTTACTATAAATGATTGTTCTTAAAACAATCTGTTACTCAGTTAATCACTATGTGATAAACTACTTTGTTTTTAATTGCAGTTTTGTTATTCTCCAAACCATTTAGCGTCCTTCCAAAGGCATCTCGTCATGTCATGATGTCAATATTTCATGGAATTTCACTTCAGATGGGACCAGAAAACACTTGTTGGTCTGAAGTCTTTAGGAAAGAAGAGAACGGTACAAAAAAAAGGGGAGAAATAGGAAACTTTTATTGCTGGTGGTACTAAAACAGAAAAGAGGAAAAAGCAGTATTGGGGATGTGTGAGGGGGTGGAGTCCCAAATTTCGGTGATTTTGAGGTCTTCTAATTGGATGGCGTTGTTCCGACGGAAGAAAAATACGTTGCTCGTTTCAGTCACTTTTGAAATTTAGAATAGGAACCTTTACTTCTCATAGACTTATTTAAACTCAGCTTCTTTTTTTTTTTTAATATTTCTAAAAATGCCTTTGAAAAATAAAAGTAATAGAGCTCGTAAACATCCTGTGATAGGCAGTATTCAAGTCTTTGAACAATGCAGAAAGGCAATATATGTCTAGTTGAAAAGAGAGGGGTTTGCTGATCAAAGATAGCCTTTGACCCCAAATTGGACATTCCCCCTCAATATGAAGGAGAGGTTATGTGGTCAGAGCCGACAGTGGAAACACTGTCTGCTCTGAGAAGTTGGGTTGGAAGAGTGGATATTCTTGTACCTATTGCGTTGTTTCCCTAATCAGTCACATGTCATTTGTTGTACACAGTTTCGACCCTTCATTTATACTGTTATTTACTATTAATTTTTAAAATTTTCTCTGAAAGTTCTTATTTTTTATTACACTTCGCTATCTTTAAAACGCATTCGCACTATAATATCTTAACAATTTAATATAAATAAAAAATGTATATATTCTTGTAATTCGATAATCGTGAAAAAACAGAAAACTTCCGTAAAAAAAAAAAAGAAGGAAAAAAAAACCGTTAGGAGCACACGTGAAAGATATTTACCATTTAAAATACCGTTTTAAATTACATTTGTAATTTTT
This sequence comes from Trichonephila clavata, assembly GCA_019973975.1. Taxonomy (NCBI): domain Eukaryota; kingdom Metazoa; phylum Arthropoda; class Arachnida; order Araneae; family Nephilidae; genus Trichonephila; species Trichonephila clavata. The sequence continues at coordinate 168,440 of BMAO01029471.1, read as the reverse complement.
AAAAGCATTTATTTACTTATTTGTTTGCACCCTTTATCTGTTCTAAGAGGGGGGATGTGTCCGATCTCTAGGTGGTGACGTCTGTAGCCACGAAATATTATGTGTCCGCTCTAACCACGTCCTCTTTACCCCACACCACCGAAGAAGGAAATGGTATGAAGAGACAGTAGATGTTATTTTTAACAATAATTGAAACAAATTAAGAAAATTTATTATTTAGAAGAGAGAAATCACTCCCCCCCCCCCACCTCAATACTGAAAATGCAAATCCAAATGGAATCCAGCGTAATCTTATGAATTATAATTGAAATTATAATAATTTAATTACAATTGATAAACTTTCCCTTTAGGATTACTACTTCTTTTTAACACACGAATATTTTTTTTATTGCTTTTTATAAATTATATATAAGTGCATATTATTAGAACATGTAAGAACAAACATTATTTAACGTAGATAAAATTTTCGATTCTGTATTTGAAACAATAGTCCTTTCACACACACATACTTATTATTTTTTTAGAAAAAGGAGCAGATAAAATGCACATTTAAGAAGTTTACTTTCTACTTTGTAGAATCGGAATTATAAGAATTATTCGACAAGAAATTTTTGTATATCAGTGAAAAAAGAAACCAACGTTTTTTTTACTATTTTGATACTTTTTTTGATTGATGATTGTTATGCATCTTCCAAAACTAATAAGATTGGAAATTTTTGAAACATGTTAGGAATATTATTTATTTGTGTGTGTGGTGAGAGAGAGTTGGGGATAAAAGAATAAAAACAAAATTCTCCCCAAAAGACACCATACTCACCAATTACATGAAATTTATTTTTACATGGAATTCATAGCAAATTATGAAAATTTATTTGTAAATTATATGCCAGCTTTTCTGGAAAATAAACCATATAATTTTCTATGGTACTATATTTATTCGTTAAGAGTAAAATTGCTTCATACTGTTAGTCCTTTTTTTAATACAACAGATTGAAACATGAAACTTAATTTTTCACTACTGTATATCTACCTTTTCTCCTGTTTCGTTCTCCTCAGCATTTATATAGTGCAGTGGCCTTCAAACTGTGTTCCACGGAACCCTGGGGCTCTCAAGGTTACCCGTCACAATAAACAATCGAAAAGGAGATTATAAATGTGTATGTAAAATGGATTGAAGTTTGTATAACTACAAGTTTCTTTTTTCAAAAGCTCATTTCATCATTAAAATTTAAAATTCTATTTGTACTCTGTTTGTTGTTCTATTTGTAAATCTGTCGAAAGCTTAAATGCTATCCCGTTGGTGTGATGTGGTAGTTAGGAGAGGGGATACTAGCTCAGGTGTTGTCCTCGTCACTTGACCATGGTTCAAAATTACGAAGTCCGTCGTCAAAAGCCCTCAGTGCGACGTTAATGTTCACTCACTCATTTTACGAAAAAAAAAAAAGGTGAATTAATAAGAAATGAACAATTATTTTATTTTACCAGTATTAAAAACTTTTTAAAATGAACGAAATCTATATCTTTTCTATTCGATAATATCTTGTTCAATTTTTCTATCCGATGAATGTTTCCCGTCTTCAATTCTTTTCCGTCTTGCAACCAATTTTTAGTAGCATTAACATCGGAATAAAAAGGTGCGTCTTAGATTCGAATAAATATGGCAATATCGCGATTTTAAAGTCGCTGTATCTTTAAATATGCTTTTTTTCTATTCAATATTACTGTCTGCAGTGCCTGTTTAGGCTCATTTCGATACCTGGGAGCAGAAGATCCACATGTGCTCTTGACTCTGGAGAAGCGAAATTTATAATTAGAAAACCTGTTTAAGTCCAGCCTATCCGGGCCCTTCCCGGCCCAGGGTGCCCGCCCCAAGTGCCCAATGGATAAACCGACACTGACTGGTATTTTCTATCATTGAACATTTTCAATTCCCTGGTCAAGTCTGACTAAATTTTTAATATAATAGATGCTGCGGTTTCTTTGCGCAATACATTTTACACATATCAAAGTCAGAATTAAAGTTAATTCGGAATATATCCATTTTAGTAAAATATGTAATAAAATTTTTAAGTAGTAAAATTTTTATAGCACTATAGTTAAAATATTGATTCGGTCTAGTTTATTTTTAAATTAGAAAATAAAGTATTCCACAAAGTGATAATCCAGTGAATAAACTTTTAAAAAAATAATTTTCTAAGTATGTAAACGGTGTTTTCATTAGTTCACGACAAACATTGGTGCGAAGTCCTAGGAAAGAAGAGAAAGGTACAAAAAAGGGGGGGGGGGTAGAAACTTTTATTGCTCTGGTAATAAAACAGCAAAGAGCAGATGAAACTGCAGAGTGTGAGGGGGAAAGGGGGTACCCGTTTTTTGGTGATACTTGAAAAGTCTTCTGATGGGGTTTTGCTTAGAACAGGGGTGGCCAACCCAAATGACCTTGCGGGACACTTCAGAAAAACATTACAATTCCGCGGGCCACTTATAAAATATATATCTCTATGATAGATTTGGATTCATTACAAGCATTTATAGGAGTAAGAATTTAAAACAGAATGAATTGTTATTGTTTTCATTATTTTTATATGTATACAAACATAGATAATATAATAATGAAAATGCAATGAATCAAATAATATGATTTAAATTTATTTGATTAGTGAGATATTTGTTTCTCAACTCTTTCACTGAGTTTTTGCAAATAGGCCTCAATGCATTTATTTGTACATCGTAATTGGTTTTGCAGGTTTTCGTCCCATAAGTTTGAGCGCAATTTCCTGTTAGATTAATTTCATTTTCAAGGGAAACAAGTAATATAAAAAAAAAAATTTAAGTCAATTTCTACTTTGAATGAATGCATAGAAAGTATTTTATTAACGATTGAAAATTTTAACAAGATATATATAGATATATGTATAGGGAGAGAGTGAACTAATAGTAGGAATTGAAAAAAAAGCATGATTTGTCTGAATTGTTGTAACAATGCACACCCGGTTCGACTGGTTTGGCTGAAAAACTGGTTTTCGACGCCAACTTTTGTCATTGTTTTAGCAGTTACATTGTTACAATAATGGAGACGAATCTAAGTTGGTGTCGAAAACCGGTAATTAATTTAATTAATTAATTGCTAATTAATGAATAAATATTAGAAAAACTGTATTAACATCAAATGCCATCCACTACATAAAACAATACTATTATTTTGTTGCCAAATATGGGTAAAAATTAAATAATCGTATGTTTATCCAACGGTATAAATGTTAAATTTAGGTTATTGTATACTAAAATCAATAACTGTATGTGATTTAAAAAGTGTATTTTAATCTATACGTATACGCAACATAAAATATATCATGTCTATTATTATACGCTTTATCAACGTTGATATATTTCAGAATTTGTACTGAGAAACGCCGGGGAAAAAATTGTAATATTTTTCTTTTGTTTGTACTTTATTTAAATATTTTTCAGATACACATGATATTATTGATACTGCTATTTATAATAAAAAGTAATGTAATGAGGCTATTATTTGCGTATTTTGTTTGAAAAACATTTAATTATATTTTATAGATAAGAATTTGTCTAAGAAGAAAATTGAGACACTTCTTCGTTGATTTTCTATGTGGACTCGAAATATTTTTCTTATGAGGAAAGAGTTTTTACTTAGATAAATGGAACCAAAAGCGGAGAGCAGAATGCATACAATTTTCTCTTTTGAAACAATTAAATCTCTGCAGAAATGACGTTCAATAATTTACAAAATATCTGTAAATTTATGTTTGGAGTTATCTTTCCGATTTTTTTGACACTTCATAATTGTTCATAATTTTGGAGATCTATTTCAAATAAGATCCATAAAAAATTTATCAACTTCCATCCTCTTGAAAACTGACGCATTTGTTGAGTAGTGCAGAGTGCCACTGAGAATTGTGCCGCGTGTGAAATAGGTTGCCAACTTCTTTTCTATCACATGAAAGTAAAATTGTATCATATTGTTTGTTCATTTAATACAGCAGATAAAAACGTGAAATTAAATTTTTCACTGCCTTAAATCCACCTATTCTTCGTTTGAAAATCATTTATTCAGAAAAAATTAAACAGTTTCGTTCTCTACATCATTTATCTAGAGCATTGATCTTCAAACTGTGTTCCAGAGAACCTTGGGATTCCATGAGTGACAATAAAAAAATTTTAAAAAAAATGGAAAGAAAAACTATAAATGTGTATGTAAAACGGATTAAAGTTCTCATGAAATTCGTATAACCACAATTATCTAAAGATGATCTCATACATTAAAATTAAAATTTTTATTTATGCATAACTTAACTTTGTTGTAAAAAACTTTTTAAACTTTTATTGTATTATAATAAATGAATTTAAAACTTTTTTCTTTATCTATTAGATTGTGAATATACTATTGTTTGCTATCCCGAGTTCCACAAAGTAATTTTATACTAGTTAGTATAATGTTTTGAAACCCTTTACATTTGTGGGGGAGAAAAAACCCCTATAATGGAGAAGATGGAACAATTTATCGACATATCAACAGATTCAATGCAAAAATTTAAATTTAAGCGAGAACACCAAAATTTTAGGTTGCCAATTCTTGCAAAATGCGCAGAATTTCTAACATAGCTGTGAACATTTTAATGCCATTCACAAAAATGTATTTAGTAAGTGAAAAATATTTCTCAACGCGAGTGGCTACAAAAACAAAATATAAAAACGAATTAAACACGGAATATGAAATGCTCTACTACACATTATTTCTAAAGGCCGACAGTTTATGTAAAAATTGAGAATACTAAATATAATGCATGCGCGCACAGGTGACATTTGGATCAAAAATTAATATTATCAATGAATAAATAACATTAACATTACATCATAAATTTTTTAAATAAGAAATAAAATTTTTAAAAGTCTTTTCCTATAACATCAAGAAAATATGTTTATCTATATACTTTAAATATTATTTTAAGATATATTCTTCTAAGAGTGTGGAATGGGATTCCCCGAAAACCAGTACCGAATTACTTATTAGGTGGAGTAGGTAATTGCCTATGGGTCCCAAAAATAAAAAAAGAAAACCCCAAATATTTAGCTATTTTTTGCTGCAAGAATTAGTTTTTATTAAAAATTCGAATAAATAATTATTGTTTAGTTACATATTTTTTTAATTTGCTGATTATTTGTTATTTTATTTGTGCAATGAAATATATTGTTAAAATGTTGTGTAATAAGATTATTAGGCTACAGGGCCCCGAGAACTGGACTGCCTAGGGGGTCTCCATGTCGTTTTATCCAACACTGTGGAAAACATCTTACAGTTTTAAGGGTTCCATGAGCCGAAAAAGTTTGACCACTGTCCAGAAATAAGAACTCTTCCTTGGACAAGATTCACTGCTGTTTTACCCCCTCCCCCTTGAAAAAGAAAAAAGAACTTCTCTACCAGTTTTACGATTTTGCCCCCCCCCCCAGTCAGGGAGTGTCTCCTTTCACTGAGGGGAGAATTTTGTTGAAAGGAGTACCGGAGAGATAAATTTATTGCCCATCTAGGGAATCTTTAGAAAAATATTTGTGCCAAAAATTTCGCAATAGCCAGCGCCATCTAGATGTCATGTAAGATGTTAAACAAAGGAAGTAATTCACCTTAAGACGCGGACACGAGATTTTATGAGACTTTTGAGACAACATTTAGAGTGCCAAAATAAAGGTCTATACAAGTTTTCAGCTTATTATCTCTCATTCCGCAGTTGATCCTTTTTTTTTTTTACTAAGATGACTGGGCTATTAATGAATCGGGCAAACGGCTTCTCTCAGACATTGCGACATCACTGCCTATTGTCTACAAATCTGCCAACAAAAGTTGTAAATCAACAAAAGTTACACGCGTAATTACGAAAGCCCGATATACGCATATTTTTCTCTCACTCATATATATATCTGTTCTTTCCTATTAAAAAAAAGTGGTAGCTATTGTTTTTTTACATAAATTTGTATAAAGTTCGTCTTTTTTTTTATCATTTATATAAACTATAAATTTTATTGTTAGTGTAATTTTTTTTAAGGTGAGCTTCAAAAAACATGTTGTTCCTTAACTTTTGGAGACCAGTGTATCATATCAGTTAGTCGAAAGTGCGTTACCGATCCATATATTGCATTCATTTGAAAGACAAAGAAAAAATATTGAGTCTGAACAAACTATTTCAACACATGATGCTATAGTTTTTTTTTAAAGTGTGAGGTACAATCAGAGGAGAAAATAAAGTTAAGGGGAATTTCCAAATGTATTGAAAACGCAATAACACTTTAGCACGATGAAATCACATTATTCAGGTGTAAAACTTTTGTTGAGAACGTAAATTACTTATATAAATCCATCATGTAAGCCATTGAAAGTAGGAGAAATAGTTCTTCTGGAAGACGTTAATAAGAAACGAACTTTTTGGAATTTAGCTCGTGTAGAAAAACTGATTCCTGGTCGAGATGGACAGATAAGACTTGCTGTTATTAAAACTGGAAATTCGGAATTCTTGAGACCTGTTCAGAGATTATTCCGCCTAGAGATGGACAGTCCTGTATTAAGTGTTACTGATGACTCAACTTCAGTAAAAACAAGAAGTGGTAAACTGGTAAGACCACCTCCGTCTGTAAAATTTAAAACTTTAAGTTAGCTTTTATACTTGATAATATATTATTCTTTCATGTGTAAGTTAAATTTATCATACATTTTACGTTAAGTATTATATATTTTTAATGTTCTTAAATGTTTTGAGTATCATTACAGGGCTACTCAAAAGGTGGGAGGATGTTGAAAAGGGAGATATGGAAGCAATAAATTGGCCAATATGGTTTCCTCCCAATTTGTAACTCTGTATCTAAACGAATGCAATTATTTTTAAGTTTTCAATTCTGCCCAATACGTTCTATGTTACGGTTTAGTTTTTACGAGAGCTCTAAGTATGTGGTATTGCGAATTTGAAGTTTATACGTAAGTAACATATATATAGTCTGCGTAATTAATGTATATAACTGTGTTTTATATGTGTGAATAAACTGTGTGCTATAAATCAACCAGCATTTCATCATTCCTGGACCGAAGATTTTATTTTAAATGATGAATACGCAACAGACATAGTCGGAAGACTATTTACTGGTGAGGTAAAGCAACTTTTCTGAGAGGCTAACAGCTGTGAATACTCGCTTAGGAGCGACAGTTATGGGGAAATTAAGCTATAAATCTAAAATTAAATCAGAGAATTTGTGACGGATCTATACGCGGCTCTATTAATCCCTTCATGACTCTTTTAGGAAAATATTTTTTTCAACCAACTTTCACCGAGTAAGCAAGCGTGATTATGCAAATGAAGTATATTATATAAATTCTGTATTCGCGAGTTTGAGAGGTTGGCAAGGAGCTGTCGAGTTAGTTGAAGAGTGAAGGACGTGGAATTATTAAGAGCATTTGGAGTTTATCAATGAAATTTACTGAGAGTGGATCAATCGTCGGTGATTAAATCCAGATAAGGATCACCTCCAAGGTTCAAGTGTAGGACTCAACTTCATGAAAGTACAGGTATCGTGATCCTTAATTAAATAGAAGTTAGCTTATTAGTGTGCGACGTAGTTTATACTGAGCGTGTTTAAGCTATCATGGAATCAGTTGAGGGTCCGTATTATTATCCCCTGGCTATTGAGTCTCACCTCCGTGCTCTACTATCTGATCTGTTATCTTAGATTGTTATTGTGTCAGCTTGATATTTTGGTAACAATAAAATAAGTAGTGTGAATCACATGTATGTTGATAATTCAGTTTCTCCCACACACCTAGCCGGGTCTGCGGGTAGACAAGGGGTTTCAGAGGGAATCGACCGGCATTACAAATATTCTCTTCTGTTCATTCACTTCTTACAAACAGAGAAAATATCAGACCTTTGGGAATTGGATTATTCAGAAATATAAGATCCCAATGGAAAAAAATCGAAATTAGATCTTGCTTTGAAACATTTTGAGAATACGATATTGCGAGATGATGAAGGTAGATACATCCTTGGTTAGTATTCCTTGGATAGAAGGAAATGAAAAACTTGAGGCTTAAAGGACGATTGGAGAAAACTACTTTAAAAATCACAGGCAGACTATTTGATTATGAACAAGTATTTGTAGTTTGGAAAAAGAAAGGCATTGTGTGTGTGTGTTGAAAAGGGTACACAAGATGAACCAAACAAAGGTGGGAAATTTCATTATTTGTCACATAGACCTGTATTCAAGGAAAACTCCACGACTAAGATTCGTCCTATGTTTGATAGGTCAGCTCACCATGGAAAATCTTGTTCCTTGAATGGACTGTGTAGAAAAATGACAAAATTTTAAAGAAATGATACCAGCAATTTTAAATCATTTCCGCTCAGGTCATATCTGACATTCGAAAAGCTTTCCTGTAAATATCTTTCCACAAAAATAGCATCAAGTTTTTACGTTTCGTGTGGTGGTTTATTAGGAGAAAGTTGTCATCGATAGACATCGTCGAGTTGTTTTTGTCGTTTCATGCAGTCCCTTTTTATTAACTATCATTTTAAGCCGGCTCCTGAACATTTCGAAAAAGCTGCTGAAAGATTCGATGTACGTCGACAACAGTGTGGCGAGTGTCGATACATCCGAAGAACTTAAGTTTTTTTAACGAGATTCCCCACAGCATCGTAAACACATTGTTGGCATCAGGTAAATTCGAATTACCTTGAAGGCGACATATTGATATAGAACCAAATTTCGACTTTCGAGATAACCAACAGGAATTCGACCCACAAGAAATACAAGTTCTTGGGCTTATGTGGAATGTGAAAGAAGATATTTTTTTCATCTCTTACAGAGAGAAGGAATCGATAGAAAAACTACAAAAAAGAGAATCCTTTCCTTAGCTCATTCGAATTTTCGACCCGATTTCCCATGCCCTATATATATATATCACCCTCATCCCCAAATTACTTATACAAGAGTGTTGGAGATAGAAGCTTCATCCAAATTACGAATAGACATCGAAAGAAAATTTGAGAGAAACGTGGAAAAAAGAACAAATGGAGATACAACACATCAAGATTCCACGAAGATTATCGAATCTTGATCTTAAAGATGCGGACCTGTCACTACTTTTGTGATGCTTCGAAACTAGTTGTGTTTTTTTGCGAGCAGGAAGAGAGGGTGAAGTAACCTGCCAGTTAAAGCTCGAACCTTTAAAAACAATTCCTAGATTAGAGTAGTTATCATGTACGATTGGAGCAAGGATAGCTGATTAATAAAAATATCAATTGTTTGTAACTGTATATATTTTTAAGGTTTATAGACTTTATTCGGCGTATTATATCATGTGACTAACGATTAACTTTGCGTTATGCCGTAGATAGCTAAGCGTTGCGCGTTCAGCGCCATCTATCTCAAAAACGGTTTGATGTATAAAAAACGTTTAAATTAAAGTTATAGAAAATTTTATTCTCTCTAAATAGCAAGAAGCCATTAGAAACCAAAAATTTGCAAAAATAAAAAAAAACGGTTTCTTTTTAACTTTTGACCTTGAATTTCTTAAGACGCAGACACGAGATTTTATGAGAACTTTTAGAATGACAAAATAAAGGTCTATACAAGTTTTAAGCTTATCTCTCATTCCGCAGTTGACCCTTATTTTTTACTAATATGACTGGACTAAGTCAACGTTTCTCAAACTGTGGGGCGCGCGATAACTCTACGAGGGGCTAGACTACCCCCTCTATCATATTGAAATGTCAAAAACAAAAGATTATTCAAAGAAATTATTAATTCACTGAAAGTAACAAACAAAATATATTCTGACATAGTAAAGAATAAAGTACACACATATTTACACTGATATAATACACTTATAAAAATGTATCAGTACTGCAAATGTATTTTATAATTAATTTAAAAATACTAAGTTAAGAACAAATTTCATAAATACCATTGACCCCATGGGCTTCGTATATATATAATTTTATACAAAAATAAACACTTATCTTCATAATTTGTACGGTTTATAATTAATCCCTCAATTGCCGATTAAAAGTTATGCGATTCGCTCCCCAATGCCACCGTTTTCCACGTAAGGGTGCGTATGAGAATATGGGGGGGGGGGGTAAGAAAAGGAATTCATAAGCAAATCCTCTGAAATAAGTAAATCCTCCACAAACACTGTCAAGGTCCTCTAATTGAATTTCAAAGCCTTCGGAATAATTCTGTGGATAGCAGTGCAGAGAAAAGATCGTTTTTTTAGAAAGACGTACATATACGTCCAAGGCAATAAATGCTTTGACAGAGTGAGACGTTTATATACGCCGGTGGCACTTAGGAGGTTAAAGTCGTATTGTAGCTTTAATGTTAATGTATAATTTTCTTAAAATCAATACATTATTATTGTATGGAATGGGGGCGTGATAAATATTATGATTGAATTTTGGGTCGCAAATATTGAAAGTTTGAGAAGCACTGGACTAAGTTGAGTTTTTGTATAACACAAAATGTACAAATTTTTTAATTTCCTTATTCATTAAATCTTTTTTGCATCACACAAATGACTCTCATTCTTATGAGTATTTAAGATATAATATAATCGAACTTTAGGCCAAGCTCATTCCGGGATTTAGAAACGAATAAGGTAAGTGAAACCTTTTTTCTTACGGTTAGAAATTGAAAATTAATTTTTCATAATAAAGATTATTTGAGACGGGCCTCGTAGTTTTGAAGCACAATCAAGGGCTCAAATACTGAAAAACGATATTTCAATGAATTCATTCATCTCTAAATATCTTTTGTAATCTAAAACATCCTCTAAGGTTCCAGTTTCTCAACCTTTTATGTACATATATAATTCGGATTACCATCATTGCTCTATACTAATCCTACTCTTATTACATATAATTACTAATATCGCTATAATACACTGTTGCCTTTTTTTATCACTTATGTACAAAGGATGTTCCTGGACATTGTTTACTATACGCATTTAAGTAAATTTAAAATATATATATATTAAAATTAAGCATGCTTAATGAGAACCTTGAGACCATTTGGAAGCATTCGGCAATTAAAATCCGGGTTGAAAAATGACAAATGCAGTTTCAACTCTGAACTTAGGCTAAAAATTTGCCCCTTTTCTTAAATTTTAAGTAAGTGTATGACGAGAAGCTAATACGGTAGCAAAAGATGATTGCTTTATTCACGATACTCTTCTTTCAAGTCAGTCCAGAATGAGAGTTCTTCCAAAATTCTATCTTAAACGAAGAATCTGTTTTTCTTTTAATCGATTTTTCTCGGACTGATAAAGATGTACACTGAAAATACTTTTCATTAAAAAGGAACACAATCCAGTAGTCATCTATCTCACATTTGGGAAAATATTTTTCGAAAAAGCTATCTTCAGTCCAGTCACAGATGTTCTATAAATTATTTCTTGAGATACGTGAAAATCCTGCAGTTTTTTTAAAGCTTCCGGTTATTTGTTCTCAAAACTTCCAAGATTCCGTTTTTGTAATTTACAATTTTGTAGGTAACTCGGAGCATAGTTACAACACTGTTATATAACACTGCAGGTGACCGTAAATGCAACACCAAGAAAGACAAGAGATAGCACAACAAAATTTATTTTGTAGATAACATATTGACCAAGTATCATATGATTAAATTTATAGACTTCTGTGAAGTGTGGTTCCTGCCAGAATCAGTAGCCAGAGGAGCTCCATTGTTGGAGATCACCGCTGCCACACGCCTCCTCATTGATTCAAAGAGACTTTGGATGTGTTCGTGGGGTACAGCAGACTAAACAACTTCCACACGTTGCCAACGTTGATCTGGTGTGGCAGCTGGGGGTGTAATCTGGGTCAATCGTTGAGCAACCATGGACCACGTTTTCTATCGGCGAAAGATCCGGAGATCGAGCCGGCCAGGGAAGCAATTCAATCTGATGATTGATGAAGAACCTTTGGACAATGCGTAACACGTGTGGTCGTGCATTATCCTGTTGAAATATGGCTGTGGCCAAGCCCTGAAGGTAAGGAAGGACAACTGGCTCCAACACCTCGGAAATGTAGCGCTGGCTGTTTAAAGTACCGGCAATGCGTACTAGAGGAGTGTGAGAGTGATATCCAATACCGCCCCATACCATAATACCCGGTGCAGGACCAGTGTGGCGGTGCATAAGGCAGCTGTTCAGCATCCTCTCTCCAGACTCAAATCCGACCATCGTGGTGTTGCAGACAGATGCGTGACTCGTTAGTAAAGACAACTTCATTCCATTCTGCCGCCCACATCCTTCTTTCATCGCACCATTGGCGGCGGTTCTGCGTCAAGGATAGACCAAGCAATGGACGCCTTGCGGACAGACCACTCTGCTGTAAACGGCGTCGAATGGTACACGCAGGCACTGAATGATGCGTTACAGACTCAATGTGCTGTGCTATGGTTCCTGATGTGACTGAGCGATTCGTCACTGCCATGCGCAAAATTTGCCTGTCCTCACGTAAAGTGGTGAACTGAGGTGGATGCGATCGACCACGTCGGTCCGTCGTACCCCCTGCATCCAACGGTCACATATCCGCATTACATTTGTTTGGTTTCGTCAAACACGCGACTACCGATTTCCCTGAAAGATAATCCACAATCTCGGTAGGCCACAATCCTTCCTCTGTCGAACTCGGATACTTGATCAAAAACTGATTGCTGTTTTCTATGAGGCATAACTGATCGTTTTTTGAAAAAACCACAAGAAAAACACAATTGCCGAACTTGAAATCGTCGAAATCTCCAAGCCTTAAATAGCGCTTTGAGGTGGCGCCACAGGCATGCGTGATGTGTGTCTGAGCTGAAATTCTAATCATTTGCATACCTCACCTCCGCTAATGCATGTCGTAAATTTCATGTTATTTGCGTGCTTCCTTCAGGGTGTTGCATTTACGGTGGCCAGAAGTGTAATATGGGTTACTTCTCCCTGGGTTGTTCGTCGCAAGAATTGCTACCTGATGAGGAAATGGATCATTTACTAAATCAGTATTTTCTCTTTTTTTTTAAAGGTACTCATTTTTAAAAAACACAAATGAAAATAATTATAAGAATATCGCACTTAGAGAGTAAGCTGAGCAAGAGAACTGATAAAAAAAAACCAGTATCATGATAATAAAAGTAAAGAAATAAACAGGATGTGACACGAAGCTGGCTGGCTGAGAAAATAATCTGTTCCCGCATGCATTCTACAAAAATATACAAGATATTTGGCACAATAATTGAAAAAATTAGTATGTTTTTCAATTGTTACTTTACGTGTATAATTTAAGTATTCCAATTATAAAATTTCATCATTTCCTCACCCTATGTAAGGGAACGACGCTTCCCATGTGGCGCAAAGTAGATCTATCCTCCATATCGATACACTCCGGGCAAACAATCCAAAACTCTCCAGCTTTCAATGTGAATTTTACAATGAAATGCAGGCGGCTTATCGCAAGCAAAGAGGCAAGAACTTGTATTTTCTCCAAAAACCTACGACACTGATGCTTTTACAATCATGGAGGACCAATTTTGTAGTAGAAGATATCAAATTTTCTCCATTCAAGGCTAGGCAAATTGCCAGTGGCCTTTTAATTGGAGTTATAAATCCCACCCTAAGGCTGCATTCACACCAAACGAAACTCAGTCAATTGCAATCAAGCGAATCGAACTGACCAAGATTCGACTTCGTAATTTCCCACTCAAATAAGCCCCAAACCAGTTCCTGCCTTCAACCCACACGAATCCGGTTCTATCCGTCATGAATCTCGTTCCCGCGTGATTCAGTAGGTTTGATTTTCTTCAATCCTGCATCAACAGTCAGGTGCATACGCTGTTGCAGTTTCTTAAAGAATTTAAACAAATAGTGTTGATTTTTATTGTACATTTTGTTATTATATCATATGAAGTTTCTATTTAAAAAACTGATTTCAGATGTGAAGATAATGACTTTAAGTTAAGGTTAGTATGATTTTGTTTTTAAACCAATAGATGGCGCTTATATTTTTGGTATTCATAGTATTCCTTTTCATTATTCTAGCCCTTGTCACCGAGTGTGCAGGGGCTGTATTTTATCTCTGCTAATGATGCGTAAATTTTATATCTATATAATAAAGGAGAAAAGCGACTCACTCACTCGTCACGATATCTCCGGAAGTATTTAACCTACAGACTTGAAATTTGGTAGGTATGTTCCTTTCATGTAGTAGAGATCCGCTAAGAACGGATTTTGCGAAATATGAGCCGCAAGGGGCGTTATAAAAATTGTTTCCATTTTTAAACTACTCGACGTACAATTTAGAAATTTAATATAAGCAGGTTCCTTTCATAGAGTAGAGATCCGCTACAAAATCGACCCACCCCCCCAGTGGCGTTATAGATAATTATTTCCATTTTCAAACTATTAAATGCAGTCTTCAAATATGATTAATAGATTCCTTTCATAGAGTATAGATCCGCGATGTGTTTTGTGAAAATTGACCCCCATGTGACGTTGCAGGACTCCCCGAGGGGCGTAAAATTTTTTTTCCAATTTTAATTTATTTGACGCACAGTCTTCGAATTTGGTATAAGCAGATTGTTTTAATATAGTACAGTTCCCCTACAAAATAGGTTTTGTGAAAACAGACCCCTAAGAAGCATTGCAGAAGATTAAGGGGCGTAATAAATAAATATTTCCCTTTTTAAACTATTAGATTATCTCCTTGAAAATTGGTAAGCATGTTCCTTTCATGGAATAGGGTTCCTCTAACAAAGAGTAAAACGAAAACCGACCCCTAAGGAGGATTGCGAGGGGTCAAGGGGAGTTATAGGAAAAAATTCCTGTTTTTGAATTGTTAGACCCACATACTTTAAATTTGTTAACCATGTTTCTTTTGTTGAATAGGGACCCACTAGGAATTTATTTTACGGAAATCAACTCCTGGGGGCAGCAGGGGGTTACTGGGGCGTATATCGACAAAAAAAAATTTCCCTTTTCGAACTACAAAGACTATAATAATGGAATTTAGTTTAGATTTTTCTTTTGTTGAATTGAAATCCGCTAAGAACGGTTATTTTGGAGAACGACTCTTAACGGGATTTCGGGGGGTATTGATAATAAAAATTTCGTTTTTGCTCTATTAGACTTAGACTTGAAATTTGACTTGCATGTTTATTTTACGGAGTAGAGATCCACCGAAAATTGGACAATACAATCGAATTCTTAACGCTAGGACTTAGATATCAATAACATATATATATAAACAGTATATTTATAAAATATCATGAAATACCCAGCGAAGAGGATGGCTAATGGCTAGTATGTTAGATAAAATAAACAAAATGTAAATGACATAGTAAAACTTTTGATTAATGTATTAAAAAATAGTTGTTATATGCTATAGTTCATTTGAAATGCCTTTTTAAAACTTTATATATTTTATTTGTAAACGTATTTGCATTTTAATATAATTAGAATACATATTTATAATTTGTTATATCTTTTCAGACTATAATTACACTTGATACTAACAGGGGGGAAATTAATAAAACTGTTCTTATATTTTTTGTTTCATGTACTTCAATTTGAAAATAAATGAATAAGAATAGTTGTGAAATTAATAGCTTGATACCTTAATCGTCACAAAACGTTAAAATCAGCATCCATATTCGACAGCAACTGATGGAAGAGCGATTGACCCGTATTGACTTCCTTCGCGGGGTGAAGGGGAATCTTGGTTCATTCAGAATCGCTGTGATTTGGATTGATCGCGACATATAGGGATTCGCTTGGTGTGAATGGAGCCTTACAGCAAAGGTAGCCCTCGGCTTTAAGGCTCATACTTGCATTTCACTTACTTACAGAAACATATCAGACTTTTCTTGTTTGAATGTCTCAAATGGATCCGTGTTCAATTGAGATATCAGCGCAATGGGTCTGTAACATCTTCAGCGCCATCTGTAATTTAATTTGTAAAAATAGTGAGTTGAGGGCTGTATCCCACCAAAAGCGGGTGCTCGAAAAAGATAGGCTTAGCGTTGCAAAAGATTGATTTTTATCTTACCAAATCACAGTCCACACAATTCAACGAAATATTGGTCATACGAAGCCACAGAAATGAATAAAAAGTCTGAAAATAAAAATGATAGCAAAATAGCTACTGAAAGATAAATTGAATCGTTTAAAAGGTTCGATTAAAGCAACATTAACTAGGTTAGAGACCTTTACCTCGGAAAATACAGTGTTAAAGGATACTAGCATCACTGAAATTGAAAATAAAGCTTAAAAAAATTGAGCAATTGCCGATCTGCATAAAATAGCCGAGGATTATTGTGAAATCGAAACTTCCGAAAATTTGGAGGCTATTCAGCTGGATATCGAAGATATAAATGAACGGATCGAAAAAATCGAGGTAAGTCTCAAACTTTGAATGTATTCTTTGAAAAATACTAAAAACGTAAACATTAATTTAAATGACATAGTATCCGCTTACCTCAAATTCCATTGCCAAAATTTTCTGGAGTAAAAGCAGAATTTTCAAAAATCAATTTATTAACTAATAATGATGAATTGAATGATTCGCAAACGCTATACTATCTTCGAGCATCTCTGAAAGGAGAAGCAAAACTCTGGGAATCGCCTAGCGATAGTTTCGATTTCCTCTTTAAAGAATTTAAAAAATCGTTACGTCAACATCAACAAACGTCAGTTGATAAGACTCACGTCCTTGAGATAATAAATTATAAGAAAATATACAGCAAATAAATTGCGTGCTTTAATGGATTGTATTAATAAAAACATTAAGAGCACTGAAATATGAACAGAACGATTTGTCAAGATATAATTTTAATAAATATAATTCTTCAAACAAACTGAGAAAAAATTGAGAAAACAATTCGAACTTTCGTTGAAAACAGCAGAAATTCCAACATTTGATTCTATTATGAAATTTTTAGAAAAGAGAAGTGCCATGTTAGGAAATATTACTCTCATTCCTAGAGCTAAAATGATTCATAAAAATACAGCAATGTCAGCTAAAGCCTAATCTCTCGTAGTTAATAGTAAAAAAAAATAATAATAATAATAAAAAAGGTTAAATCTCGTATTTATATCGAAATATTCAACCCCTTTATAAATGTATTGCATTTCAAAATGTCCATGGAGTGCAGAAAGAAATTCGTAAACAATAAGCTTTGTATAAGTTGCCTCAGACTCCATTCTGGTTCCTGCATATCTAAATATAGATATACAGTTAGCGGTTTAAGGGATTACATAATTCACTGCTTCACAAGTCAAATCAAATTTGCAGTTAAAAATCTCAGTGTAGGGTACGGGGAAAGGGAGAACGAGACCGATTCGAATACTACCGGGTTTGAAGGTCAGGCAGAAGTTTCTGATTTGACATTTGGGAATAAAAGTGTTTTATTAAATATGTATGTGGTTTTCGTAAAAACTGCTGAGGGATGTAGAATTGCGTTAAAAGGTTTATTAGAAAACACTTCAACATTATATATTATGCAAGAAGATAGGAATTAAATTTAGGTCTGCAAATGAATCAATAACAGACATTAACGGAATTACACAATCCATGAAGTATTCAGCTAATATTCAGGTTTCAAATAGTGATTATACTTTTACACGCAATGTGCAATTTTCTCTTCTACCTAAAATTACTGAAGCGATTCCTGTATCGAAATTAAATATATCTGATTTAAATATTCCAGCTTCAATTGAGCTGGCAGATTCTAATCTCCATATACCAGGTCAAATTGATACATTGGTGGGAAGTGAACTATTTTTTGAAATTTTAAACCCAGAGCAACATTATTTGCTGGATGGAAATGTAATTTTACAAAATTTGGCTATTTATTCACAGGTACCAATCTTAGATGCAACAGTAAAGAAATTCTTTGAACTGGAATCACTTCCAGTTGATTCTAGAGAAATTATCAAAAGTGAAGAGGAAATTTATTGTGAGGAACATTTTGTAGAACCTGTAAAAGAGATAAACCTGGAAGATTATAGTTCAGTTATCCATAAAGGAAAATGCAGAAGCATCATTAGGATATTCAAAGGAAAATACAGTCAAACAAATTGGATGGTGTTTGGGAAAAATTAAACAAAAATAATATACTATGCGAATTCTGTATAAAGAACTTATAAGTGAATATGAACTTTTGAGCCATATGGAGGAGATTGAAAATGAAGCTATGGATAAGATTAACTATTACATTCCTCGTCACTCTGTATACAAACCAGAGAAGGTATCCACTAGATTAAGAGTTGTCTTTGATGCAAGTGCAAAAGACACACACACAAGTGCAATTTTTCTTTTAACTTCATTTTACTAAATGGAGGAAATGTTCCACAAGATCTTTTTTCCATAGTCAGTAGATGTCGAAAACACGCGAATACAGTAGAACGTCATTTATCCGATTCAACTGGGACTGGACACCGTTTGGATAACTGAATGCGATTCATGCAGTTAAGGAAATCGGAAACTATACGAATATTGAAAATCATCACATGCGGGAAACGTGCTTGAAGAAAAAGCAAAATAGGTGCAAAGTGTCACAATTTTATCTTTATTGTGGAAAATAATCACTTATTTTTCGCTGTACCATTGTACACCTTCTTGTATGCACGATCAAGAACAACATTTGCTTCCCTCAAGGTTTTCCTTGTGGCCGCGTGGTCTAGGCATCGGATCATGGCTAGTTTGTCATGGGTTCGATCCTAGTACCACTAAAGATCCGCCGTGTAGGGGAGCGATGCACGTTAAATCTGTCGAGAGCTCAAACGTCCTCCCGTTGGTGTGGTGTGGTAGTTAGGAGAGGGGGGTGCCAGCTCAGGTGTCGTCCGCGTCACTTGACCATGGTTCAAAATTACGCGGACCGTCCCCAAAAAGCCCTCGTGTAGCTGAACAGTGGGACGTTAATATTCATTCACTCACTCAAGGTTTTCCTTTTCTTCGCACCATCTTCTGGGTCAAAATTTGATACAAAGTTTAAAATGGTTTCTCGGCTTTCTTTATGTTAGAAATTTCTGACTTTCCAACATTATAAAACTGTGCTAGAAACGCTCCACTTTCTCCCTTCGCAAGACGGTTCAATGTTTCAAGTTTTGTCTCTATGTTCAAAACATTGCGCTTTCGTTTTGAATTCGAAGCCATGGCAGTTCAGAACTCAACAAAAGAGCATGCATACACCCCCTCACTTGGAAACAATCTGATCAAATATTTTCCGCACAGATATTTACCAAATCACACCACTGAAATTCCCCAAATATCTCTCACCTTGAGTTTTCCTGTCACTATTGGCCTCACGCGAAACAATTGTGGAGCATTGCACTGTTGGAAAACATATCCGAACCAAAGTCTGGATATTTGACGCTCCGGATAATAAACATTTGGATAAACGACATTCTACTGCATGCGTTTAGTGCAGATATTAAAAAATGTATTGGCAGATATAGATTTTGATCCTAATCAAAGGGATTGTTTCAACGAATTGTTTGGAAGACTAGTGATGCTCCAGTCAAGACTTATAAACTATCTACCGTAACCTACGGGACAGTTTCTGCACCATTTTTAGCTACCAGAACCTTGAAGGCCTTAGCAGATGAAGAAAGAATGGACTTTCCTGACGCTGCAGATGTTATTTGTAACATTTACATGGATGATGTTCTTTCTGGGGAGTCTACTTTAGATGGAGCAAAAAAATTCTAAACCAAAATATCTCAACTTCTCCTGAGAGGTGGATTTGAGCTACATAAATGGGTGTCAAATATCCCAGAACTGTTGAAAGATTTATTTGCACCTTCCTATGTGTTTGATAAGGAATTCCAGGATGCTCCAGTGAGTGAATATTAACGTCGCACTGTTCAGCTACATGAGGGATTTTGGACCTCGTAATTTGATGCTCCAGTGAAAGCATTAGATATGCTATATTATCCAAAGGTGGATTGATTGTCTTACATACAAGGTAAAAATTAGTGACAAAGTCAATTTCTCAAAAAGAGATGTACTTTCAGAAATTAGGCTTTATGACCCTTTAGGCCTGATTCAGTGTAATTTCTAACAATCTTATATTTAAATAAAGGGAAAAAATACTACTTGGGTATTGAAAATTCTAATCCCCAATATCTCACAATACTGAATATAATTTTTACTTCAAATAATTTAATGAATATTGTTGTCTGTAAAAAAAAACTGGGGATTGACAACCAAGAGAGAAATTTTGATGCATGTATTGAAAAAAACTATAGGAATCAACCTTCTATATACAGGATTTGAAAGCTCTATTTACTTTCCTTTCTAAATGCCATACAGTTTATTATCAATCATCACTACCACTTTTTCCAGCTTTCCGTGAAATTGAATGAATAATTCTTTAGCTAAAGAACATGACTTGAAAATGTTAATTTTTTTGATTCATTCATAGAAATTTTTCAGCTAACCAATATCTAAAGAAATACATCAGTTCAAAAACTGAATGCATATAATCTTTTTGAAAGAATATTTCTAAAAGAAAAATCTTTGTATAAATGTCATTACATAAAGTGGATATTTTTTCAAAAATTTGAAATTTCTCAATATTAGGCTTTTGAAATAGAGCACATTCTCTTTAACATACTTAGCAAACAAAATCCAAGCATATCACATTAAAAGCTTACCAAGCATCAAAAATTTTATTCAGATCTAAAAATTTAATCAGTCACAGTTAAAACATCTGGCAAAGCAATTTAAAATGAAACTAAAAAAATTAAAAGCTATTGTTAATGTTATAAAAGATAAAATATTCATGATATAAAATTCACCAATGTTAAAAAAAAAATGGCTTTTCAGTTTCTTTTCAAAATAAACACAGAATGCGAAACTTTACAAGTATAAGCAGACTGCAAGAACTTAATAACTAAACTTTATTTCTAAAGCAATTCACACAAAAATGGGAATCAAACATCCCATCTTACTTTTTTTACCAAATCACACTTATATATATATAAAAAAAAAGGAATAATAAAAATATCAATTCTATCCTTTAAAAAAAAAAAAAAAAAATTCAACATTTAGGATTAATTTTCTCAAACATATTAAGAAGATTAGAATAAAATATTTATCATAATAGTTAACATTACTTTTTCTGCCCACCTCATAAATCATATTCCCTCATTCATATTTTCTTTTACCCCTGAAGTTACGATTTATATAGATGGCATTAAGAACCTTAAGTGTACACAGCTTATATTAAAATTCCAACGTTTTTTATTCTGTCTTACTCTTTAAGTTTAAGCTATATTGACTTCCATACAAAATTGCAGCATACTTTATTTCATTTAATTAAATAGAATAATACATGCTGACTGTTTTGAGAAAGAAGATGGATATTTTTTTTAAGGAAAATATAAAAGGATGAAAGATTCTTGTTGATGATTGCCATTAAAAATGATACCTCAGGATATTAAGAAAATATAATATTAGGCAATCCATTACTTAGTGCCATCCTATTTTGTTTATATTTAGTTTAAAATCTACAACTAAGTATTTTTCCATTACTAAACAAAATATAATATTGAATGAAGTATCTATAATTTTCTACAAAATGTTTTAATATTTCCAAAAGGAAAAATATCTCCAGTTAATGAGTGTCACTTTATATAATGCTCACTCATAATTATCTTGGCTGCTAATGGAACATCACATTACTCCCTTCACTAATTGAAGCTTCTGAAGGAAGCAAGAAAAGAAATATCACTAATAATCACAAATTTTATACAAAAGCACGATTAATATGAATAAGTTATCTTTTATTGGAACAGTAGCTATGCCAAGCCTTATTACACAATTAGGCCAAAATATACTTGCATATTGATTGAGTGACATGCCAAAAATATCAGCCACAGCAGTAAAATAGCTATATAGTTGCTGTCCTATGATTTATTAAATATATGGTATGAATCTGTTGTTTTTCATATTCATAGAATAAAACATTCATATCATGATTGCTGTCACTCATAAAGGAAATACTCAGACTTTCGATGAGAAACCCAGTGAACTCTGTGGGTTGTACCAATCTTAGTTGCAAGTATAAATTTATGTAACAGTTCACACAAATATTATTTACATCAAAATATTGCATATCTAGAAATTGAAGAAACAATCAAAAGATCAAAAATACATATTATGCTATCACTTTATTTTTAGATACACAAATGGAGATAAAAATGTACAATAGTTTTAAACAATTTAAACTATTATATGTATAATAAATAATATGTAAAGGGGAGAATTATACCCAGAATTAAAATATGACAATGAAATGAATGGCATATTTATATCATAGTGATGCACATTTTTAATAGCAGTAGAAAAAGTTCTTTTTTTTTCACAAATATATACTTTACAAACATGCTGAATTTTCAGACAACACTATTTATTGTTCCTGGATTCAATATAAAAGGAAGCACAAAGCCCAGTTTGTAGCATAAAATTTGCATAATAGAAGGGGGGATATGCCTTCTCTCCTAAACACGATCTATAACCTCTCAAGCTGTAAATTAAAATTACAGCATTATTTTCTTCACACACTGTAACACTTCTTCAAACTGCAGACATTCAGTTCTACATATTTCTTCACTGTACACCTAAGAGCTGCTCTAAGGCAATTTCACAATCATTAGAATATGAAGCCACAAATGTAGTAGCTATACAAAATGAACAGAAATAAATACTTTATCTACTTTTCATAGTCATCATTTCAGCCTTTGATAAATGCAGTTGTTTCAGTTCAAGGATGATTTCAACAAATTAAAAAAAATTGTTTTGAAAAGATCCCAGTTGGAACTCTGTACACTGTACAACACTATCACTCTTACAACATCAAGATTCTTTCTTGTGTGCTGCATAAAGCAGTAGTGCATGTAATCACTTTATGTGCTGCTGACATAGATTGGTAATTTCCAGTTGTTGAATCACCAGATTCTACCTACACTACCATTTGATGAAAGGCCAACTATTGAATCCCCTACAAACTAGTTACAGTTACTCTTCACACACATTTACTCACTTATATACACAAGATACATTCATTTTACACACATAAAAAAGTAGCTCCAAGAAAAATTGAGTATTAATATTTTCCCCCACAGTAAAACTCTTAAAATAAAACTGATTTGGTTTTATGCAAGTATTTTTTAAATTCAAAACACATACTTAATTAGATTAAAATATATTTTCATTTAATTTTAAAAACAAAAGATTCCCACAATTTAAGTCAATACCAAAATCATAGTGAGATAAGAGTACCTAACACAATTAAAAATTTGCCAGCAAATGATGGGATACCTTCCTTTATATAAATAAATAGTAGTGTAAGTTACAGTTTATTGGTCTTTGGGCTGAAATGCTGGCTGGAAAATTTATGTGGTAAGCACCACCACTGGCTTCCTTATTTAGATGAATTTATTTTCAAACAAACACTTTTGCTAGTGCATCAGCCCCAGCACTAGCAATATAGGGTTTAGAAGGGTGGAAAGCAACATCAAAAATAGCTTCATCAAATTTCTTTCGATGAGAAGTGATTTCCTGCACACAAGTTTTGTTGTCCATGTTCCACAAACGTATTGAGCAGTCATGACCTATACATAAAGAAATAAAATGCTAATGAATGTTATTCAAATTTCATTAATTTTTTTAAAAATTGGCATCTATATCTTTCTTTCTGTCCATTGCATAATAAAAATTTCCAGAATGAATATTGCACTGCAATTGATCAAAAAAGTTTTGTATTATTTCCTTCATAAAAAATTCGTTTTTAATTTCACAAATCTTTATCTTTCAATTTAAAAAAACCATTAAAATAAAGGATTTTCTCTTTTTTGAAATTTTTTTATTTATAGACAAATGAAATATTTTCAATAAGAAAAAATACTATCATTAAGTCTTTCAACAGTTTCTATGGTCACACTAAATTATATCTTCATTAGACTTCTAGAACACTTTTACTTAAATATAAATACTTTTTTACAAAACACAATATTTTCTCCACTTAACCTACAATTTATATGCCAAAATGTCTATATGTCGTGCACCATTTCTTCAAAACACAAAATGTGAGTAGTTAGTAGGATCAATTACTCCTTTCCTCTTCAACTTAATTGCAATGTCAAATAAGCTTTGAAAATTGATAGGACGAAGACAAATTAAAATATTAGATTGAAGCTTAAAAAATCACAAATCCATCTAAGCACTAAAAAAATATATAAACCCAAAACTTCTCAAATGCCTGAAACGTTTTACTTGGTGATGGGACAGGAAAAATTGCAGATGAGTTCATTCAGACCCTGATTCATTGCACTTTATGGCTAGAATTAATTTTTGAAAACTTTGTTACTTTAAGATTTAATAATTGTATGTTTAAATTAAAAAATAAAAGGCATTTGACTTATAAAAAGTTTAACCCAAAGACATAAAAATCTACTTTTTATGGGAAAGGAGATTTCAAAGATTGAGAAGGGAAAAAAAGTCGCATAGGGTGAAAAGATCTATGTGATTACTTGTGAATTAAGTCAGCAAACTGACAATAGATTGCAACAAACCTCGATCAAATAAAGCAATTTTTGTAACAAAAATCAGCAATATACATCTTTAAATTGCAGTCTCCATAATATCTTTCTTAAAAAGAACTATGTCAGTTTAGGAAAATAACCAAACCCCCCCCCCCCCCACTATTATAATATAAAGTTTTTTTTAAAAAAATCATCTTACTTCAATTTTATTAGCTAATAATTTCATTTATTACATGATTACAGAATAAGGACACGAAGTAGACTAGGAATACTTTAGAATATTTCTGTTAGATGTATTACCTCAAATGCTTATATGAAAATTAAATGATCTATCAAAAAAAGAAAATTTACTTAAGGCCTCATTTAATTAAAATTTAGTCATTTAAAAACAATTCTTTTTAAATGATAATACTATGCTAATCTTTTTCCTTCCATATTCTTTTCCAATTTTCAAAGTAGTTATGTTTCACTTTAACACTAAAGCTATGCTTTTCAATAAAAAAACACTAACAGTATACGGAATATAAAAACACATACTTCCGGACAATAAGTATAAACCATTGGGGTCAATGGCTAAACTGGTGACAGCATCCAAATGAGCAACCATTGAATGTATCATTTTCCCTGAGGAGTAAATAATGCACACAATTATTAAATATTCCCTACTAAGCTACAATGCTGTTGAAGCATAAGGATATCACATCAGTTTACAAAGAGTTAATGTATTAATATTTACAATGACGATTCATGGTGTATTAATACCAACAACTAATATCATTTAAGAAAACTACAAGGCACTGATATTTTTTCTCAGAATACTTCAATGAAAACTAAAAAAATAAATTTTTTTTACATATATATAATTGCAGCTTCAGTTATAATAAATATATCTCCAGAAAAAAAAACAAGTTATTTAACAATTTTTAACATTGCTTTTTTATTTCATCAAATACTATGCCAAGAAAACGAGTTCAATGATTCATATTAAATTTTAAATTGACATTATGCAAATGTGGCTTACAAATATTATCAGGAAGGTCTGAAGAGATACCATTTAATGCTTAAACACCATCTTGACAAAGTATTGGGTAAAAAAATATTAAAATTTTAATAAGATCAAGAAGACTTGACATTTTTACATATAATGTTGAACACATTCCAGCTGTAACTGTATTTTCAAAACAAAGATTTCTAAAAAGGTCATTTATATTATACATAAAAATGAAATAAAAATAATTCTTATAGCATCAAAAAGAAAAGTAAAATACCTGTATTATTGTCAAAAAATCTAATATGTCTGTCTTCATGAGCAGTAACTGTAAGGGGTAAGGTAGGATGGCATACAATACAATTAATTTGTTTTCCTAGCGGACTGGCATCTGAGGAAAATATAAGTTAGATTACAGAGAAAAAACCTGTTATTTTAAGACAAACATAACCATGAAAAATAGAAAAATTATTCAAAATTTCATTTACATAAACAAGATTTAAGAAAGCAAACACTTATATAAAGCAATTTAAAATTTTTCAAATAAATCTTAAAAAATAGTTTAATTTGTGATTCATTGTAACTTAACACAAAAATTAAACAAAAAAATACAAATCCATAAACCTGGGGTTTGATTGCTATCCAGTCGAATGACTGGCTTCCCAGTTTCTAAGTCAAATATAACAGAATTTGAAGAAGTATAAGCTGCAACCATTTGCGTCATATCACAACGAAGAAAATCAACAGATGTTGGATTACCATCAGCTAAAATTAAAAAAAAAAAATGCTCAAATTTAATTTCAAGTAGAAAAGAAAAATGCTGAACAAAATGTGTTTGAAAAGTTAAAATTATCATATGAGGATTCTTGTTGGCATTTATTTGAAAATTCTCTAAGCAATATTTCTACAATAATCATATCAGTAGCAGTAATCAACATAACTGTTTGAAAAATGAAGTAACAAGAAAAAGTTTTACATAATCTTCATTGGTAGAAATTTGTATTTTCAGATTTGAACTTAAATACTTAACTGAAAGCCCATAACTTTGCCCAAGAAAATGCTAAACAAATGTGTTACACAACGTAACAAGTAATAACAATTACAGCATAATTAAATCAAAAACCATGTATTTTCGTGTATAAGCCGAAACTTTTTGGGACTTTTCAAAGAGAAAGTACTGGAGAGGAAGCAGCAGCTTCTATAAGGATGCTTATTTTGCAAAAAAAAACATATTTTAGTTCCCATAGTCGATAATTCGGAAAAACAGTTTTTAAACATTTTCTGTTAGCCTGCAAAAGCGGTTTTAATCTCTTACTTTTTAGTGTTTTTGAAAGAAACTTTAATTCTAAAAAAAAAAAAAAATTATGTTAATGCCAGAATTCAAGTTTCAGAATCATTTGTAAAATTTACAATCATTTGGTCATTGCCTGAATATATGTGACCAAGCAGTGAGTTTTACCATCAGGTAATGAGGGGGGTAAGGGCCATCAGGTAAGGGTCAACAATCAGATGCTACCTTTTTAACATTGGCATCTCCCTTAATTCAAAATATCCTTTCATTTGCACTCTCAAACTTGTTTCTCACTAGGTGAGAAATGTAGGAGTCTCGTACCATTGAAAAACTTTTCAGAAAACGTGATCACCTGTAATTACACTGCCTCATACAAATTTCTCTTTTCGCACATTTTTGAAAAATAAATTAATAAATAAAATATCATAGAAAATAAAACAAATACAGATATTGTACAAGATAAAAAAAAATGAAAAAGGTTTTGTTTTCCAGATATGGTTACAATTAATAAAATAAAACAATCACAGTTTTATTTTATCAACTGGCATTTTACTTTACATCAGTTTGATTAGAAAACATTCCATTCATTTTACCCACTTAACAATTATGCCCCAATGT
Organism: Trichonephila clavata; assembly: GCA_019973975.1. NCBI lineage: Eukaryota > Metazoa > Arthropoda > Arachnida > Araneae > Nephilidae > Trichonephila > Trichonephila clavata. The sequence goes on along the minus strand of BMAO01029471.1, from coordinate 140,948 downwards.
CACCATATTTGAAAATTATAAGAATTTTTAGTAAATTTTTTAAGAAAAAAGCACACTCAACTTATATCGAGAAATATACAATACATTCTCAATTACTATTTAAAAAGGACAAATAATAAGCTTTAGAAAAATATATGTAGTAACATAACATTAAGACTGCGTACATTACATACGTCAAACAGATTAGAGGTGGTAATAACTGGAACCTACTAACCTGAAGTAAATTTAAAATAAATATAAAAAAATACTGTAAACAATGAAAAATTGATTGAAATACTGGATCTTTAAGCCTGACACATTGAATAAAAAAAAACTAAATAATATATTTTTTGAAAAAATTAATGGAAGGAGGGAGAATAAGTGAAGGGTTTAATAACATTGCACTATAAAGTCAGTATTGATTGATGTCTATTGGCGATGGGCCTCGTAATATTAAAACCATGGCCAAGTGACAAAGTTGACACCCGAAATAAGGGAGGGACAGGAGGGAAAAGTAAAACAAAATTACAAATAGTTTACAAGAAGTAAATTTATTTAAATAAAACGATAAGTTTCTTACCGATATTCGAGCCGTACGTGTGTAATAGTGGAACCTTGCATTGAGGTGACCACAATCTAACTGTACCATCAGCTGAACAAGAAAGTAATTGTAACTTTGAGCTGTGTATTGATAAACCCCACACAGCATCTGTATGACCTTTCAGAGTAGTAGTCAATACACTAGGATCTAAAAGCAAGATGAAATGGTAAAAACTATAATATATTCATATTAAAGAAAATTATTAACAGAAGATTTGTTACTTATGTCACCTAATTGACAGTAACATCAGATGAAGGCCCACAAAATTCATCGCAGCAGAGGGCTGAATTTTTATGCCTGTCGTTAGCCGTAGCCATGAGCACCAGTGCGATTTTGCTTAGTTCCACCCCAATTTTGAGGGAGAATGCAATGGGGGAGGTCAGGTGCCTCCCATCAACTGCAAGAGAGGACTTGCGGCTCGACGGCTATTTAGACTACTACCATGCTGCAATGGTACTATACATACACAAACATTCATGCCATTTTCCCAGATTAAAACCCAGGCCCTATGGCACAGCAGTCAGCATCACTATACTGGATGGGCAGTGACAGAAAATTTAAGGGCGAGAACAAGACTATAAATTGACACTAAATGGAAGTTACTAAAAAAGTCAGTATTTTACTGAATGGATGCATTTTGACATGAAAAACTCAAAGGATAAAAATTCTGAATTTGAAGTAAAAACAACTTTTTTTCCATTTTTTTGCAAAGATAAAACAGAAAACTGACTGAAATATACCGTTGAGCCAAAACATTATGAACACCATATATTTCAATGAATTCGTCTGGATGACATGGAAGCTGTGTGATTTTGAGAGAGATTTAACTGCTGCAGAAGAAGATAAGCTATTATTCTTGCACTTACTTTTGCAAGTGAGAGGAAAGATGCCTAGTCTAAGCAAATTAGAAAACAGGAAGATTGTAAAGGTTCGAAGACTTTGAATGCGTATCTCCAAAATCGCATGACTGATAGGAATTTCAAGTCCTGCTGTTTTTAGTATATGTGCAAAGTGGGTAAACAATGGTGAAACCAGAAGTGAACACCAAGCTGTTGGACGTCTATGTATCATAAAAAAAAGGATGTCTGAAATTGTCCTACTTAGTAAAACAAAATCGGTGCCAGAGAGTGGGTCAGTTCACAGAATACAATGCAGGTGCAAGTATTTTGAACACACAGCTCAGCCAAGGCTATCTTGAAGACATCAGGCTGTGACAGCCATTATATGACGTCACGAAAGGAGGGAAGACTTTTCTAAGCGCACTCGCTTTGTGAGGAATATAAAGCTTAGGACATTTATTTCTTTTCAGGTCATAGACTAATATTTCCACATTTTATTGATTTTTTTAGTTCTCACTTGGAATATTTTCCGATGAAAGTTATGTATTAAAACGCTAGAATGATGTCTAATATTTTCCCGGAAAAGGGACAAATATCACTCGTGAAAGGCTCATAACAGTAGAAGAAAAATCTAAGGAAAAAAAACTGACTCAATGTAAAATAATTTCTACCAGATAAAATAAAAAAAACTTTACTTGCAAAGAAAATAATTTCAATCAAATAAAACATAAAAAGAAACATTTACTTGTAAAGAAAATATGAAAAGTAAACCATTCGAAGCATATTATAAAAAAATGCATGCAAAAATATATACAAATACAGAAATGACAAACAGTTTTAGACACCACTGTAAGTATAAAGCAAAAATAGAGATTCTGGATTATATGTTAAAAATATATATTAATTAAAATAATTCATTCATTCCCAATACTCAAAAATAAAATAATTTCAAGCAAACAAAATATAAAAAGAAACATTTACTTGTAAAGAAAATATGAAAAGTAAACCATTCGAAGCATATTATAAAAAAATGCATGCAAAAATATATACAAATATAGAAATGACAAACAAGTTTTAGACACCACAGTAAGTATAAAGCAAAAATAGAGATTCTGGATTATATGTTAAAAATATATATTAATTAAAATAATTCATTCATTCAATATTCAAAAATATAAAATAATTTCAATGAATTAAAATATAAAAAAGAAACATTTACTTGCAAAGAAAATATGAAAAGTAAAGCATTAGAGGCATATTATTATATAAAAAACTGTATGCAAAAATATATACAAATATAGAAATGACGCAAACAGTTTAAGACATCATGGTAATTATATAGCAAATATAAATTTTAGATTATACACTAAATATATATATATACACTAGTAAATACACTTACCTATAAATAATCTTGGAAAAAAAACCTTTTCATGGAATATATCATTAATGAGGCAACATACTAATAAGGTTCAAATTTGGAATCTTTTTCAATTGTGATGACATTATTTAAACTATTAATTACATTATTTTTATGCATTAAAATTAAATATATGCCACGGTAAAAACAACTAAAAATCAAACAAAAGTTTTGAAATTAAAAAAAAATAACATTTTACATACTTTGAATGCTAAAATCTTTATGAAAATAATTTAAAATAACGTAAATAAATGGAATTTTTCTTCAAATAATGTAAACAATTAAACATGTTCATAAAATGTATAAAGTATTAAAAAAATTAATTACTAGGATATGCATGCACAATGAATAATATTCGAATCGATAATTAAAGATTTAAATAAAGCAGAAAAATATAAAATAATTTAATTGGCCTAAATTTCTTTATTTTTCGGTTATCCTTGACAGTTAAAATTTCTTCACTGCGCTTTTTTAAATAATTATTTAAACATATATTCCCGAATGTAATGAATATTTTTTTAAAATATGAAAATGCAGGTATGTTACAATTCACACAAGGTGAATGAAACGAATGCAAGACATTCCACAACTCGTGTAATTCCAGATATGCTTGTGTTATGCTTGTAAAGCAAGATAACTGGCAATCAACTTTAAGAAACTTTGAATCAAATGTTTTCGATATTAGCGAATTAAAAATGAAATATTGCGTTGAAATGACTTTCATAACAATATCTGTGGGCATTTTTAAACCTCCTCTATCCAGAAGTCTCAAATATTTTGTCTCTTCGACAATTTCTGAGTCGAAATTAATCTGTTTGTCTAAAACAAATGTATATTTGCAATCGGAGCATTCGAATTTTATATTGTGCACGCAATAACCCGCTATGTACATTAAAACTTGATACTCCTCTATTGAAATATCATCTGATTTATTTGTAGTGTTTAATATTTCTTTGAAATCCTTAATATCTACTTTCAACATTAAATATCTCACCTGAATGATTAGAAATTAAATTTTTTAGTGAAATAGTACCATATTTATCCGAGTGCAAAGTTAACACACTTTTAATGCGCAACTTCTTTTCAGCTTGCAAAATTTCTTGCACAGTAACATGATAATTTGATCCGGACATTTGTCTGTATTCCCCAAATCTAGCTTCTAAATTATCAGTTTGGAACTTTCCAGTTAAAACATATTTGAAATTCTGCTCCATTAAAAGATACTTTATTAGTTCTGGAATGGTATTTACTGTATGTCTCATAGCAAAAAATGTTTCCTTGCTGAAACAACCTTCTCGTTTATTTTGTTTTAAATTTTTCCAGCAGTCCAGCCACTGAACAAATTTTGAAAAAAAAGTGAATCTATCATCATCTATTGATGAAAAAGGAACACTGTTTTTCAATCTAAGATTTTGACCCTTAGTTGGATTTTTAATATTCATTATTTGCCAGAAATATAAATATGTTTGATGAATATTTCAGTGTCCCTAAACATTTCTGGGTAGCCTAATTTATCTTGTAATATATTATGTGCAGTCACATTGCTTTCTTCAAAAACTTTTAAAACTAATTTAACATTTTGTTTTTCAAAATTTGTTGGTTTCAAAGCTTTTAAACATAATTTAGGAGCTAATTTAACAATATTGTTCATTTCTTCGTTATAAATTTTAAATAATGATGAAAAAGATGCTTTTCGGATTTGAGAAAACTCTGAAGGATCAGGATACATTAAAGAAGAATCAGCATCTTTCTGATTCAACCAATTATTTCGTATAGATTTGATAAGATGTACTGAATCAAAAATAAGATGCAATTTTTTTGTATTATTAGCTGGATTCTGAATAACACTCTTCATGGTACCATTACACAATTTAGAAAAACAATTTCTATTTACTCTGTTATTATCACTTATAATACAAACAACTGAAAAACCTACCTTTTCCATTAGTGACAAAACTTCTAAAGTCATAGAATGCAAATCTTCAGCATTCATGCTCTTTACAGGGTTCAATGATACTATTTCTTTATTTTTACTCAATAAAGAAGAGTATAAAAAACATTGAATTGTAGTAGCTGCATCTCCTTTCTCTGTAAGTCCTACAATTTTATTACACTTATATGTAATCGCTGATTTGATGAAAATTTCATCAATTTGTAATATTACGTGTTTCTCGTGGTCTTTGAGTTCTTTACATCTACCTCGTAGATAATTTTCATTGGCCAAAGTTGACAAACCTGGAGTAACATTTAATCCAGATGCAACTCTCTGTAACTGTCTCAAACTTGGAAGAATTATATTCCCCTTATCCCTTACATAGGAATAGCATGCAGTAGATTTAATGTACATGCAGAAAGAAAAAACCATTAAATTACTGCTATACTTACGGCCATGTTTATTTGTATTTAATAATTTCATTTGCTCTAAAATAAAATTTGCCACCTCAAAATTTTCAGCATTACAATTTTCAATGTACTTCTCCCAAGATTGAATAGCCATAACATGATCAGGAATAGAATTAATAGAACATATTTCCTCAAAGACATTTACTGTATTAAGAATATTTAGCAATTCACTGAAATATGTTTAATCTAGGAGTATTATTAAGAATTTTTCCAATAGAAGGTATATTTAATTGACGATTATTATTAAATATAACTATAGAGAGATCTGTATTTATTTTCAGGGATTTTAAAATAGAAGGACAATTTTCACAATAAAAAGAAATGTTATGCAACTTTCACAATCATGTTTTAGAACATTATTTTTAGATAAGAAATCAGATATAGGATTTTCTTGCATTAACAGATTTTCTTTTAAATATTCAAAACTGGTAATTTCGTCTTTAATAAAATTAGTCAACAGTTGTTCGTCTAATTGTTTCATTTTTTCCTTTCGTTGAATTGTCACTAAGCGTTCTTTCAATTTTTTCATTCAAACAGGACGGACAACTAGGGAAAAATGCAAGGATATGCATTCTCTGATAATTTTGGATACACTCTAGGTATTTCAATAACAGTACCAGTCTTGTCTGTAATTTTATCTTTTCTTACAATGAAAGATTCAGGGAAATGTTTAATGCACACTACACTTTTGTTAGTGTTTTTAAAATCCCTTGGAATGTTCTTTTTCCAAGTTTGTAACAACTGTTCATCTTTTGGGAAACGAAACACTGAAACGTAGGGCTGCCCTGGTTTATTAGAGGTACAATTTGGTACACAACAATAACGAGGCATTTTTTATAAAATGTGTCCAGCTTTAGGTTAAGTTATGAAAAAAGTTTTAAGATAACTAAGATTTGACAGAATAAAAAAATATAACATTAAACTCTAACTTCTCATATAAAACAAAATATCTTAATTTACAAAAAATTAAGGATGTTGGCACATAAGCATCAATTTATGATACCATGTCCTCAAGAAGAAAAGAACAAATTCAATAATAACACAACAGTAAAGTTACACAATAATATAAATATCGTACCTTTCTTTATGGTATATAAAGTAATCCTGAATGGTAAAGTTATCCTGAACTTCCTGAAAAAACAGGAAAGTTATCCTGAAAAAACAGTAAAGTTATCCTGAAAAAGCACACTTCGGAACAGATATTAATTTTATCACCATACAAGATGGAAGCGTTAGTAGTAATCATGGGTCCCGCCAAAACAAAATATCATTCCCTCCTTTCGACATGTGATTTGAGCTAGCTCTCTGAATGGCGAAGCCTTCTTATTTAAAAAACCTTGGCTCAGCAGGCACTGTTATATATGGGACTGCACAGCAGATGTCCCACTCATGGACCTCTGTTGACCTAGCGTCATTGGCAATTAGCCCTACAGCGAGCTTAAAAACATTGAGACTTGAAAAAAAGTAAGTGGAGGAGAGTTTTCTTGTTAGATGAACCCCGATTTAAAATTCATCACTTTGATGGTTGTGTCAGGGTGTGCCGTCTTCACAGTTGCTCCCTTCACATTAAGAGGCTGGGGATGGAGCTATTTTGCTTTGGAGAACGTACTCATGGGTGATACTTTGACCAATAATTCTAGTAGAAGGATCGTGAAAGAAGTGGACTAAGTGAGCATAATTGCAGATCAGTTGCACCCTTATATGGCATCTGTTTTCCCAGCCGGAAATGGGATTTTCTAGCAGGAGAGCATCTTATGTCAAAAGGCTACAATTGTGTTAGAATTGTTCGAAGAGCATACAGATTAATTCCAATCAGTATCTTAGTTATCAAACTCAGTGGATCTTAATCTGATAGGGCACCTTCGCGTTTTCATAGAAAGGCAGCTCAAAGATCAAATATCTTCATGTTGGAATATCTTGACTTTGCGCGACCACTGCTTAGAGAATCGATAAAACCTGTTTCCAATCATCTACTGAGAACTTGTGGTATCAATGCAAAGGTGAGTTGCAGCTGTTTTGCAGGCAAAGAGTGGTGTAACATGTTATTTGAGCAGGTGTTCATAATGTTGACAGCAAATTTTTCATATCTTATCTTTTAGTCATACACTCTATAAATATATCACATAATATTTTGCTCACATAAAAATATTAAATTAGAATTACTATTCAATGTTTATGATAAGGAATTATAATAAAAATTATTACATATCGACTTACCAAAGGAGTCATAGGGATCACTGAGTGAACTAGGAACATTCCAACATCTAATTGTACCATCCATTCCTCCACTGAAACACTGGTCTCCAGAAGTGCTTAGAGCCAAACACAAAACAGGACCTCTGAAATTCAAAATTTTGTTAGAAATAAATCAAAAGTACAATCTTAAATTACAGCATTTATCCTTCAGACACTTCTGAGAAAATTTACAAAGGGAAAAATTGTTGAATAAAATCAAGACTTTAATACAAATAAATAAATAAAACAAAAGTTAAGGGGAAAAAAAGTGCAACATTCATGACATATTAAGAAAGCTTATCATTGACATATATAGATAAAATCTCACATGGAAAGAAGCTTTGGAGAAGAATATCACCGATTTTGAATGTTTCACATAAACAACATTTTATCAATAAAATAAAGTTTTGACTGAATGGATTTTCAGTAAGTATACATAAAATTCATTGGATGCAAGACATTTTGGAAAGGTATTCATTTGAGGTCTAGGCAAGAGAAGAAAAATAAAATTTTATTCAATGTATACAAAACTTGAAAACAAAACGAACTTCACTTATGTCACAGAAGTATTTTGTAATTAATCCAACATCACTCAAACTTGGATATGATTTTTTGGATTTGAAATAAAAATAAAATAAAACGTATTTCTCATAAAATTATTAAGAAAATTGCAAAAACAGGGAGTGTAGCGCAGGGGGAGGGGCACTTGATCTAAGGGATTGAAACCTACAGTACAGCAGCACATGTTACAAAAGATGGAAGTTTCTGAAGCAACTTTAAGCTTTCATGCAGCATAAAAGGCTACCCTGCATTTTACATTTACATTGAGAATAAATTTTGTAAACAACTCCATTTTGTAGAGTCCAGGTCACCTTGGCACCCCAATGCTCTGTAGCACAAACTAGTTGTCTTTTTTTTTGTATCAGTTCATTACCTCAGAAGTGTAGACAACAAACTACAGTGTACAATTATGTTACAAAATTAATTCAATGAGTTTAGCAGGCAATCAAACAGTATTTTATATAGGGTTACATCACGTAAATAAACAGAGATGAGGACAGGGTCCTCAGAAGGGAATACAATTAACTCTTCCCCATAAGAAAACCTTGTACATCGCACAAGTCAAAATTGTTTTCATATAATCAAAATTCGATCATTTTCACTTTACATTTAACTGTCTAAATCAGGGGTGGCCAACCTGCAGCACACATGCCACAGCAGAGTTGTAAAAGCAGAACATGAACACTAACTACAAAGTTTGAAAGGATAATAAATAAATTCTTTTTACAAAAAAGTGGTTCTCTGAGACAAAAAAAAAATGTTCAAAATTTATTTGGAATACATTTAATTGAATTAAAATAGAAACTTAACATATAGAGAATGCTCCTTCATTGTTTTGTGAGCTGGCTTTAAAAGCTCTTTTCACTTGCAATATTTTGACATTGGAGGTGCATGTTTTAAAATATCTTGTAGAAATTTCACTGTCCAGAATTTTACCCAGTGAGTGCTTGCTACTCAGGAATGAAGATTGGTTAGGGGGATTTAGCTTTTCTTACTGATAGGAGATATTTGAATATTTTAAATTTAAGAATTACAAGGAGAAAATTGTATTTTTTCTACTGTAGTTTGTTCACAAAAGATATGTAACCATCTTTTGATTTTTTTGTGTGTCTTGATTTAGGAGAAAAAAAGATAAGCACATTTCAAATTAATGAAAGAACTACCTTCGAAGATTAATAATGCTCTGAACTTAATTAATAATGAAGAATATATTATATGAACATAGTTTTATTTTTTTCTAAGGAAGTTATGCTTATTTAACTGAATATGTCCAAAAAAATTTCAAAATGGAAATGGGCAAATTTTGCGTTTTTAATATGAAATTTTATGTTAAAAAAATTTACATACATTCAGGTATTATTATAATGTAAACTATAAGTTTTATGAAAGAGAACAAAAATTTTGATACTGATAAATATTTTAAATGAATCTCAGAAATGTATTGAATACATTCTTTCATCTTAATCTGACATCACTAATGATTTAATTTTGAAAATTATATAAAGACAAAATGACGAAAATTGAAGCAAAAATAACTTTCATTTGCATTTTTTTTACTCGCCAAATTTGCTGATTTTCACTTGTTTAAGTCAGAACTTTTTGGTCTAACCCTTGAGTTAGAAGTGGACAGTGAAACAGTTTAAACTTTTTGGTGTGAAACCAGATTTCGATGCCAAGGCTTGGCTAACTGTAAAATCACGTATTTTGTATTGAAGTTTTTATTTTTTAGGGCTTAATTTTTAAGTTAATGCTTTTAAACTTCACCCATCGATTAAAAAAAACGGTGATTTTTAAATAAAAATCTAAGAAAAATAATTTTTAATGGGTTCTCATAAAAAAAGTATTAGACGAAAAACACAAAAGGTTTTTTAAAACCCATAATTTTTAAGCAATTTTTTCAATCTTTGTACACATCTTGGATAGTAATGTTTTACAGACGAAAAAAATTTTGTGAGATTATCTTTAAAAATGACAAAGTTATTAAATGTTTAATTAAAATTTTGGCTATATTTCGAAAGATTGTAAAAAAAAAAGGTTTGGCATTTTAATTTTTAAATGACTGATTCTGAAAGAAAAAAGCATAAATTATTTAGTAAAAAATATCGTTTTAATAACACAATAATAAATTCATACGCAATGATTTAAAAATCATTTTCGTAAAAACGCATCGGTTTTATCTCATTTTTAAAAAAATCGTAAAAAGAAAATATTATTTTGTAAAAACAATTACACCGTATTGTGGCGAAATAAATGATCTTTCTGATTATTTTTTGTCTGATTTCAAAAGCAAAAATTGGATGGCTATTTTAAAATGGACGAAAAAGTCGGATCTTTGCTTGGCTGAAACGGAATTGAAGTTTAGCGAAATAAATAACCCACAGGGGTAAAAAAATTAAGACATTTTAAGGTTTATAACTGACATCTTTTGAACGAATTGCAATATCGAAATATAAATTGTCAATACGGCTTCCTCGGATCATTCCCGATCTTTTGGTACCTTCTGCGAGTTTCTGTGCGGTGCAGTTCGTGAGAAGATAGATGCACATAGATAGATACATATATGCATGCATATGTTTGTTTACCTTCGAATTTTAATAGTGTAGATTTTCGGGCGAAATGTTGGCATTTGAATGAAGGAAGTGCATTTTCACACTCATGGAGCAACGAAACTCTTGAAATTTCTCCAACTTATTCATTACAATTCTTTTACAGTCAGAATCCTTGCAATTGCCCAGAAACTTTCTGATGACATCTTTGAAAATAGCACATGCTTCTTTTTCCTTTGCAGTCTTACAAGTCTCGAATTCGTTTTTCTTCATAAGCTTGGAAATATCTGGACCAACAAAAATTCACTCTTTCAACTTGGCTTCCGATAAACCTGAAAATTTTTTGCACAGGTATTTGAAACAATCACCATCTTTTGGAATAGCTTTCCCAAACTGCTTTATTACACTTAACTGTATATGAAGAGATGGTAACAATACTTCGTCTAACTCAACTGAGCTCACATCACATTCTTGATGCTTGGAGTTCAACTGCCTTTTTTGAAAAAGCTCAGGTCTCTTGTTAGATTATTAAGTTCAACTTGAGAAAAGAGCCGAGATGAATTGGCTCCAGAGAGCTTATACTCAGTATCAGAGCCTTGAACTTGTGAATGATGAGTCTGAAAAGATGACTGGTAACTTAATAGGAGGCACGGGCACATTAGGTCCATAAGGAACAGGGTGGATAGATGGAACATTATCAGGAAGATATCAGCTTTTGATTTTAGCGGTTATACCTATGGACATGACAGGAACAAAAGTAATAATCAGAGTGGTTTCTAGGCTCCCTCTATATCATAGGAGCTTTAAATTATACATCAGTCTTCTTTCCATTGAGTCAAAAGCATAGAACATTGAGATACTTTACACAGATTTTATGATGAGCCCATGATTTGTCTTGGTTTACAAGTTTCATGCGAAAATACACAAGATAAAGCTGTTTTGCATGGTCTGTAATGCATCTCATGCGATTTTTAATTAAACTACATTCACCGCATATGTAACAAAGTTATCTGGCAAATTTTTGTAACTTCTCAAACTCACAGCTATGTTTTATGAAACACACACAAATAAAAAAACTGTGTTTTTGAGATGAAGCCCCCATTTACACTGTATCAGTGCACACACAATAACTTACACATGAACAAAAAATTGAAACCAAGTTCAAAATTTCAGCGTCTTATGTTCAGAATCGATCCAAACGAGCAACAGTTCCTGCGTTATCAAGCCAAGATATGGATCTAAGTTAATGATTCGAGACAACACTATTGGTAGAGAAATATTGCAACAGGGAAAGAAGGAAGGCAAAGTCCCAGAACGGTAATCTGTACATTTTCCCAAGTTTAAATGAAGGTAAGTTACAGAGGGAAGACATTCAATGCTGTAAAAAGTTTTTGGTAAATGTGCTTAAAAATCCAAACAAAATTAAATTTTAAAAAATAAAATGATGCGATGGAAATTTTTTTTATTGTTATTTCTGAAATCAACTTGAGCTTGTAAAAAGTTTATTTACAATAAGACCTAAGTTTGTTCTATTGTCTTATTTATTATATTATTTTCACTAAGACTTGACTTAAAAATGTGCTATTTGCATAAGAATTCTATAATAAGACTTTAAAATTTTTCACCTTTCCATTTTTTTTTTTTTTTAATTTGGAAGTGGCGCACAGAATTATTTTTTTTATCAGAAAATGGCACTCTTGTTAAAAAGGTTGGCCACCTCTGGCCTAACTTGAAACAGCCAATCTTGCATTCAGATGTTTCGAGGATAGGTCCAGGATTGTAGTCATTCTATATAAACCCAAGCTTTGATTCTAAACAACCAATGGAGTAAAAAAAAAAAAAAATTCATATTTCTTTCAGGATATAGTTACTCTTCTTTCTGTGTTGCAAAAGATACATTTACACAATTAGAGAATTCTTGTTTTAAGCTTTTCCATTTTATTTATAAGATTGAAGAAACAATGTATGAAATGGGTGGTATGAGATTATTACAGTAACAGTTTTTATGGATAAGAGGAAAAGCATGGACATAAGGTATAAAGGATAATTAACTATACATAAAAATCCATTAAATTATTCTTTTTATACATTTACCAACTAAAATAAATGCAGTCATTATTACAAATTTAGCAATGATTTTAAAAAAGAAAAACTTACAAGTGTGCTCTAAACGTATAAACTGGCTCTACATCAAGAGAAGCAGTTCTGAAATAAAAGAGGAGAAAAACATATGAACAGATTTATTAACTGATAAACAACTAAAGGAATTGGAATTCTTTTAAATAAAATTCACAACAGGTTATAACAGAATTAACCCCAAATAGTTTAATTTGATGGTAAAAGCAGATTTTTTTATTGTATATATTTTTTAAAAAAAGAATAAAAATGTTTTCACCTTCTTCCTTCTCTTCTTCAAAAAATTCGATTTTCAAAGAGAAGAAAAATTGCAGTAAAACAGAAAAAAAGCAATAACACTTACTTCTTTGCAGGTACTGTTTTTTGTAAGTTCCATAATTTTAATGTATGATCTTCAGATGCAGTGATTAAAACTGGTTCAACAGGATGAAATGCCAGAGCTCTCACTCCATCAAAATGACTAAAAATTTATATAAAATATACATGACTCAGGATATATTTTTAGGTACAATAAAATATTATTCGACTTTGAAAATGAAGTTAAATGGTTTTATTATTCAATTGCCTTTCTTATCATATTCAAATAAATAAGAAACAGATGATTATATAATATTTTTCCAGCTTTTCTTTTCAAAAGAAAGTACAAATAACAGATTTTTTAAAATTTTACAAGTAAAATTAATTTTAAATAGAATAAAATTTTACAGCAAAAAATATTCTCTTTTTTTTTAAAATTTTTTTTTTACAGCAAATGTGGTTAAAATGGTCTTAAATTAATATTTCTGTGAAAGGTGAATCATTGTTACATGAATGTAACATCTAAAAAATGTCAACTATTACATAAAATTCTCAGTATTTCAACTAAAAAACTAAACTAAAGATTAATTTGCTTCATTTGAATTATGCTATAAATCAGCTGTAACACCAACTTGAAATATTATGAAATAAACTTAAAATATATAAATAGAACAAAAAGAAATAACATGAGCAATACATAATACATATATAAGCAGAATAAATTCATGAGAGGAAGAAATGTAGTATCTGAAATAAATGTAAAACCTTGTACACAAAGCAAATACACTTGAACCTCTATTTTATGAACTTTTTCCTGAAACCAAGAAAATCTAATGCTCTTTGTTAAAATAACCTCCAAACCGCGAAGTGCATCTTCCATTTAATGAATTTTTTTCTTTGTGATACGACTTTTTTCTCATTATTTTCAAAATATTTCTTAACTTCTGTATGATAAAATAATTTCAAACAAGTACATGGGGATTACAGTGTGAAGAAAACAGGCCTGTTGGGAGGGTGCCTTGTAAAGATAACAAGGCATGCTTTGAGAGAAAACGTTCTTTGAACAAAGTTTACCAGTAATTAAATTTAAGGACGCATGTGCTAATAAATGCTTTAAATTACTGGTCTGTAAAATTACTTTTTTAAACTTGAAAATACAGTGTATTTCTGGACAATGTTTTTTTTTCCTTACTTACCTTGCGGATTTCATTTTGATGTGGGTAAGATAATAAGATATTAATTTAAAAAAAGGTGAGAATAATTACTTTTATAAAAATGCATAGTGTTTATGAATTTAAAATTTGTTTTATATGGTTTTTAAAGTATATTAAAAGATGATCCTCCATTAAACAAATTTTTCCACAAACTTTTTTGGGGATTCAGCGATTTCGTTGAATAGAGGTCCAACAATATTTACATAAAATATACCCCCTATGAAAATTAAAGAGAAAATCAAAGCTTAAAAGTTATTACTACTGATTATTTTGTCTACTCAATTCCTAACTACCATGCTTTCAATTTGAACAAATTGGAATTACATTTCTCATTACATAACTTGATACATAAAATGTTACAACTTGTTTTTATACAGATGGTACTAGTAGTATATTTTTCTTAATATACAATTTCTCTCCATTAAATGCTAACTAGAAATCATTGCATGAGACCATCACTGAACTTATTTTCTCAATACTGTCCATTTCTCAAGTCAATTGTTGAATCGACAAGTTTAAAAAATTTTTTAGTCAATACATCAAATTTCCAGTCAGTTTTAAGTATCCTCAAAAAGGGGCCTATATTGATATACATTTACAATGCCAATGCAATACAAGTTTTACATATATAATGTGCATTATATAATAAATAACTTATAACAGTTAAGTTTTACTAATTAATTCAATTTAATTACAGACATTACATTTTCATAGTCAAAATTTTTAAAATATGAAACCCATGTTTTTTATCGTAATGAATCACCAAATGACTATGTAATAATTATATTGAGCTTGATTAATGAGAAGTGTTCAGCAGTTTAGTTCAAGGAAAACATAACAATTAACAAATTTATGAGATATTTTAAATTGATATTTCAAGAGATTAAATTCCACATTCATGTTCTTTTTGAAGATATTTCATGTAATTTAAACTATACAGCTGAAAAAATAAATGCAGGCTTATACACCAAATTTATAAAATACAAGTACTATAAAAGTAATCATACCTTCGAAGTGTATATTTTGCATTCCATGTCTTCCTAAAAGCTTCTTTAGCAGAAGATATCTTAAAGAAAATCAGCAATAATTGTACACAGAACATTAGCATAAAACATTGAAAAAGCATTAAATATTTTTTGGAATAGGTATACACAGTGTGTCAAATAAGTTTTAAGACTGACTGGATCTGTAGAAAGAAATGGAAACAAGAAATTAATTCAGGTTTTGGTTTTTTATTCAAAATAGGACCCTCCAGTTTTAAATGTACTTGTTACAGTGATTTATTAATGAATTGAATGCCTGTTGTAAATCACTTTGAGGAATGACCTGAAAAGCATGCATTGAAGCTGCTTGTATGGTCAAAATATCCTCAAAATAATGCCCTTTTATTTTAAGTTTTGAGAATAAGTAGTCACAGGCACTAAATCAGGTGAATACAGTGGACAGTTCAGCATACAAACATTTTTTGCTAAAAATCGACAAAAAGTTCGGGAGGTGCAACTGGGTTCATTGTCTCGTGCAACAAACACCAACTGCTTTCAGTCTGATATTCTGGATGAATGTGACGAATTTTTACCACCAAACGCTTTCAAACAGTAAAGTAGTACTGACCTGTAACTGTTTGACTAGTTGGAACAAACTCTTTGTGGATAACACCCTTACTATCGAAGAATGTAATGAGCATTGTTCTGATTTTTGATGGAAATTTCCTTGATTTTTTTTGGCTTGTGGTGAATTTTGTGACTTCCATTCCGCACTTTGTCGTTTTGTATCAGAATGATACAGGAAACACCAGGATTCCTCACCTGTAACAATGGACTTCAAGAAGTTTGGATCTCTGTCAGGTACACTCCTCGTTGCTTTTTGTTCAGGGGTGTGTAGAGCAAATTTAGCACACACTTTCGTTTTACCCAAATCTTCAAGCAAGATGGTCAGAATCGTTGCTTTGTTCGTGCTTAAAGAGTCTTCCACATCAATCTCTGTGACACACTGTTATCGTTAGCCATGAAATTTCGTACTTTCACAATAACTTCAGGTGTCCTAGAAAAGAAATTGGTCTTCCACTCCATTGATCATTATCTGTTTCTTTTCTATCCAAAAAACGTTTGTCCCACACAAAAAAATTTGATCTACCTAAATAATAATCACTGTAAACTTGTTTCATGAGTTGGTATGTTTTTGAAGCACTTTTACCAAGATTTGTGATAAATTTAATCAGAGTTCCCCCCCCCCCCTCTTAAAAAAATAATATGAAAAAAATTCACTTCTGCAATGAATGCTCGTCTTTTCTCAGCTACTTAACTAAATGCACCCAACTTGTCGGCAAGGTTTCAGCAGACCATGGGCGTTTGACATTTACATTTACACTCATAGTGGTGCCATTAAAATCTGTGCTTTGGAATGAGTCATAAAATTTATATGAAGCACTGTGTATAGAAGATTTAAGATTAATAATTGGGTTATTCAATAGATTATATTAAGATAGTTGATAATCTTAAGATTAAAATTTCTATTTAAATTAATTAATTATTCATAAAAACTGCTTGATAGTTTTATTTTTCCAATGGCATATTTCAAATTCCTCCAAAAAAAGGGAGGAAGGAGTTCTAGGGTATTAATATCAAAATAAAGGGGAGATTCACAGTAACAAAACAAGGTAGATGACTTCATTAACAAAATCAAAGCTTTGTGGATAAGTTTCATAATTTAAGATAAACAGAAATAACAGTAGTCTCTTTTAAACTGGTTACCTGGTTTTTAACTAGTTAAACCTTCAGCCAAATAAGGAAATAGCAAGTTTAGTGGAATTATATAAATAAATTCAATATATTATAGTAACAACAAAAGTAGCAATAATTTTTAATGTGCTTAAAATAGCTATGCTTACTACACTACTAAATAGGTCATTTTAGAGACAAATTCATAATAAATAAGGTGTGAATTACTAGATGGAACAGTCAGTTAAATTAAAGTTTATTAATTTTCATGTAAAATATTCACAACATTTTAAAAAAGAATTAAAAAATTCATAGATATTGAAAAGTATTTTTATTACCAATTTATATAATGTATTTGAAAAAAGGCATCACCCAAAATTAACAAAAAATATTAAAATCCTAACTTTAAATTAATATAAATAAACAATGAACCACTCTTCAAACAAATTCTAAAATTTCAGAAAATATTTGATACAGTTCTAGAGCAAAACTGTTTTTAAGAGGACACAGTACGATTCAACTATTATTGATCAAAATATCAAATGAAATTTTTTTAAAGCTTTAATTGCTTTTTATATATTAACCTATAATCTCACAAAATTTGAAATCTCTAAGTTGAAAATAGCCAGAGTTAATGATTACTTTTTACGTTCTTGTTAGTTCACATTCCAATAGCAGATAAGAACTTTAAGCTGATTTATCTCAGAAAGAAAAAAATAACTAGTTTTTCTTCATTTCCAATGCTATTGTGGGTCAAATGTTTTGGTATTTTTTTAACTGTTGCCGTTAATACAAGTAACAAAAGTTGGTATGCATTTCTAAATCATAGCAGTACTTATTACTTTAAAAAAAATAGTTGAATATAGAATTTATGCATCTTTTAAAGGTATTTTTGGTAAGGATTCACTGGTATTTCATGAATATCAATCACGTTAGCACTAAACCCATACCAACTTTTGTAACACATAATTGAATGTACTTGTGAATCAAATTCCATTGTGTACATCAATTATTTCAAGAGTAGTATTCTAAAATATCATTTCATAAATTCTTATTTAAAAAATTAAATGGTAAGCATTTTGTGGTATTTTGAGCACAAAAAATGTTTTACATAACACACATATGTGGGGGTAACTAAAAAGTTTGTGAAAACCACTATATTAAAGATTTTTTTTTAATAAATTGTACCGTCTCCTCAGGGCCACTTCAGTTTTAAGAAAAACATTTTATACAAGAATTGTTATACTAGAAATATCTATAAGCTCACATCATAACTAGTATCTGCTTCATTGTTGACTGTTAGACTTGCTAGTTCGCCAAGTCCTAAAGCAGCTTCTAAAGTGTCATCTTCATTTCCAGGACCACCAAGTAATGGTCTCCGAGAACCTGGAGGAAATGATAACGGAGTTCCACCTTGGACACCTGAATACATAAAATTAAAGTTGATAAAAAAGTAATGAAAGAAATCCATGCTAATTTATGACAATAGCTTTATTAGAACAAAAGCATACTGTTAGCATATGCCATCAGGATTCACACAAACTGACAAAATAATCCATAAAAACAAACACTCTTAAACAATTTTTTTGCAACCAATAAAAATTTTACTTAGCAAGAAATCTGAGAAACAAAGATGGAAACATATACATAAACAAATTTAATACAATTTCATTAAAGTATTGAATTTGAATCATTAGATTTAATTGTGCTGCTTTATTCGTAATATAAAGTATTTATTTATTTTTTAGAGAAAGAGAATTTATGCAGCATACCTGTGATATCAAGAACTTTTTGTTTTGCTTTTATCTCAAGCCTTTGTAAGAGTAAGCACTTAAAATTATTTATTTATCATAAATCAAAACCAATACACAGTACTATATTAATGTCATCTTAAAGATTTCTTTATAATTAATTTTAAAAAATCCTCAGGCCTTTGAAATTTAACTTTTTTTTTTACTGAAAGAAAGCAAAGAAAAATCTGGAATTCTAGCTTAACCACCAATATAGAAATAAAGGGTTTTTTAAAAAAAAAATCAAACTAATTTAAAAGTAATGCTACAGAGAATGCTTTAAAATAAGATAATGAACACAACAGAAATCATGAAGTGGTATTAATCAACTTAAATGGTATTCATAGCATCATGCTTGATGCAATAGGAGAAAAAGCAGATGAAATTTACCCAACTAAAATGATTTAAAATGCTGCAACTGTTAACTTAAAAGTACTCCTACTGTTAAGTAAAATAAGAGAAACCATTAACCTTTTCAGCATTAAAACAAATGGAATTCAATTTCTTAACATTTGTAAGTTGATATTTTGCACACACAATGAGCTTTATTTTGGCAACAAAACTGATGATGGGTATCAAAATTTGGAATACCTATTTTCAGCATGTTAGACAACACAATCCTGCTTCTCAAAAATGAAATGAGATGATATTTATAAAGTTCTGAAATTATCTTCATTATTTTAAGCTGGAATAATTGATTTTATTTTCTGGCTAGATTGAATCGAAAAATTATGATTGAACAGAATAAAACAAGCATGCATTTGTTATGCTTGAACATAAAATATTTCAGGTTGAATTACTCCCTTTAAAATAATTCCTCAATCTTTTCAATTTCTTTATATAGTACTATAATTAAAAATTGGTAAACAACAAAAATGGCAAAATTTTGAACCAGTGAAATAATTTTAAAGGCAATTATAAATTACCATGACAACAGACAAATTTCAAAAACCTCAACAAATTTGAAGTCGAACAGTTCCCATTGATCCACACATCAGCTCAGAATGTTTAAATCTGTATCTACTTATGTTGTATGTCAATTCATCTTTGAACCTTACTGATCATTATTCACTGCATTTTATGACACCAAACAAATGACAGTTATTACATACATGTCTAATTTCTTCATTTACTGATTTTCTTTGGTCATATATTAATGGTTACTAAGGACAAAATGCATAATGATTCAACAGAACCTTTATGTTTTTGGTCATTACTGATCTGTATTTACTGTTTCATTCATTAAAATACCAGCAACAGAAATCAGAGAGAAAATAGTTTGTTTTTCACTGATATGTAAAAGAATTAATATAAAAATCTATTGAACAATACTTGATAATATTAGTCATTCATTACAAAATTGCTTTTTCAGTTGATTTTGTATTATACAACCCAAATAATACATATTAATAGAAAAAAATCATTGGCTCTAAAGCATAAAAATTTTTTTCTCAGCTAGTACTAAACAAAAGTATTTTTTTTAAATGTAGTTGAAATAAATTTTTATGTTTACACAACAACTTCAACCTGCCCTACAAATCAAGTAAATGATATTTAAAATGGTCTGTTTTAAGCAGTGCTATGAGAACATACCATTTTCATCAGAGTCAACTTGAGTATTGCAGTGTGGAACTCCAATATTCAAAAATGAATTCAAGCTCGGTCTGAAACCAGATAAGGAACTGAGGTCTTCCCTGATAGATTTACTGTCAATAACACTTTCATCACAGATGGCATCTGTCTTCACATCTATGACCTCAGTTGCAAAAGATGTTCCTGACACAACATCCGAGATAATGTGATCTCCATCTGTAGTTCCATTGGCTAAACGAACAAGCATTGCCTGCAGAGTGGACCTTTTTGGTCCTGGCATAAACATGCAAGTACGAGATAAATAAGAAAAGATTGAAAATACTATATCAAAGAGTGCAGAAATGGGGGGGGGAGGAAGCAAATACACAAAATGCAATTAATATAACATGCAAAATCACATAAGCAAGCTAAATCTACATTTTGTTTCTGCAATATATACATAAATATCTTGAATTTGCAAACAGAGATTTCAAGAGCAAATAAATAAATAATAATAAATAAATAAAATTGAGAAAAAGACAGAAAATTTAAAGACAGAAAATGCTTCAAATATAATAGGAAATTCTTAAGTCCATAAGTCTTAAGTACATAAGTAGTTAATAAACACAAAGCTTTGATTATTTAAGTGCTGATGAAAGAAAGCCATGCACTGAGAGTAGTGTGTAAGTAGTGTGTAAACCAGTTTCACAAATAAATTCTTTCTTAAAAAAAGCCAAGTTATCAAAATAATTAGTCAAACAGATCATAAAATAAAACTCAAATACAGCTAATTTGTTTCAAACGCTATTTAACAAATCAATATTATAACCAACTAAAAAAAATTGGATTGAATAAAGTTTTAAAATAGATACACATGAGGTTTATGTCATATTCAAAAACATATTGAAAGTCATCATTTGACAGACTGGTGATGTCAAGTCTCTTAAAAGAAAAAAAAGAGAGTCCAAGTTTATGTGACTGATTTTTCATTAACATCACTCTCTACTGCAAAATAATGGCTATTCATGAAAGACCTAATGATTTTGAACCTCAGTCAAGTGAGAACAACATCTGAAATGTGTGTGGCAACCCACACTTTTATACTTCAACATCATATCAATATGAGAAATTTGAACCACAACCAATTTATATTAGACCTTCTACGATGCACAAGGACTGAAACTCACGGCTCAACAGCCACTAGTTGATGACCTTAACCACTCTTCTACCACAGCCACACATTTCTGCGACATAGGGGGGAAATGCAGCAGCTGAATTGCCATTAACAAGGGAATTGCTAAAAATGCATGTCAATATATTTTTCAAAATTAAATTAGAAAATAAAATTTTATATGAGATCCATCTGCTATTACTTGTTTGTCAGCAACACTCAATACACAATAATTTAAAATTTTAAAAAGTATAAGTTTCTATCCTACTTCATTTTTCCTAACCATAAATGGTAATATCTCCATTAATTAAAAGAGCCTCATTAATCAACAATTTTTATTTTCTGCTTAAAATACTAAAATAATTATTTCAAAGATTAAAATAATTAGATAAAAAAGTTTTTGGACCGATTTCAAAAATATATGCATTCAATAGAAATAATTATATTAGTATGCTTTTAAGCTAAGTTTGCAGACTCTCATTTATATACACATGCATAGTTTCTTTTATAAGCAGTCATATAAAAATAACCCCTGACCATTTTTGACATTGATGAAACAGAGCAGTCACCTTTAAATTATTCAAAGGCATTATATAGAATTATTTTTAGAAATATATGTTATGTAGGCCAGTATAATCAAAAGCACCATTTCACCCAAGCATTAATAAGACAATGGTGACTAGCGGCTATTCTGGGGACACTTACTCTCAGCAGAGCCTCTCTTGGATTTTCTCTCCCTATGATATGCTTCCATCAACTGGGTAATCATCTTAGAATTTGACCCCCATTCTTTCTCAGAAGTATCTTCTGACTGCTCTGTTATAAAATGACATGATCAGGGTTTTGGTATTTAAACCAGGGTAAGGCAATAAGCGTGCATTAATTAAGTTAGGTAAATATACAAAAACTAAGCTGGCGTATCAAGCACACACATTATGGTACCTAATCCTAATTACTTCCATGAATAAATCCAACAAAGATGCGCACATAATTTAAAAATCTCAATTGTTATCATTTAAATGGTATATGCACGCACACAACCTGACATTTTAAATTAAACCCTATTTACAACAATATGAAAAGTGAAACATTTAAAGATATGCAGTCTGTAAAAATTACTTTAAAAAAATTGAAATGGAGAAAATTACATTAACACAAAATGTTTCCAATTGTGTAACACAATATATTTTCATTTTTAAATTTACATAAACCAAAATTTGGGATATTATTATAAAATAAAACCACCATATCATACTGCTCTGAAGTCACAGATAAACAGTCAATCTTTTCCACACACACAGGAAGTATTATCTACATTTCTTTTGTACAAGCAAAAATTATATAGGCATGACAAATAAGAAAACCATTCAATAAAATAACTCTAATTTCTCTAAAGTAATCAATACAAAACTTTTGCCTGTATGGTTTATAATTTACAAAATACATAAAAGAAATCAGAACTATATTTTAATTGTTCAGGAATAATGAAAGACTGCAGATAAGTAACAACTAATGACTGCAGATAAATTAATCAAAGAAACTTAAAAGTCTAAATCAGGGGTCAGCAATAATATAGCGGGTGAGGGGCAAAACATTTACCAATATGATTTGATATGCTGCATAATAAGAAATATTTAAAACAACTCAATTCCTGCAGCAATGAATAGAGAATTAGGGAACAACAATCAAGAAAACTAATTTTGCATGATATAAAATTATGTATTAACATAAAATATAACTATTCCTTCAGCATAATTAAAAAATTGCACATATTGTGTATCTTTCAAACATTTATTAAAATAGGAATCAAAATATAAGTATTATTTCAATATAGTTAAAAAGTAAATATTTTAATGTTAACCTCGTTCCTGCACCACATTATTTTATACCACAATATCAGAGGTATAATTGCGATTTTCAATTTGACAAGATTCTGTTGTTAAATAACATCTTAGTAGACTCAAAATATATTTTTAATTAAAAAAAATATTTGTTCCAAATATGTAGAATCAAAAGCAGAAAGCAAAGTACCAGCAATTTTCTTCAAACCATTAAATCTCTCCAGTAATGATACCCAATAATTTAAAATAGTTGCCGATTTATCCTTAAAGTCATCTTTCAGATTTTTTTCATAATTCTGCTTTCCATAATTCTGAGCATGTTAGTTCAATAAGTTCTAGTCCGAAATTATCAACTATCTTAAACTCAAAAATGTCTAATTTCTAGTGTGATGTAGAGTACCACAGGTTGCCAATGCTCGGTCTAAATCAAATTATAAATATAGACAACATCATTCTTCTTATAACTTTTCTAAAGAAATATTTCAAGTAATATCCTATGTACATGAAAAACAAATTTTAAATTTTAATTATAAAATGACAAGAAAAAATTAAACTTGCTTACAAAATTAAAAATAACAGAATGTGTTACATATTCTAAATATTCTACCAGCTTCAAATTTTAAAAAACCTGAAGAACATATACATCCGATTCAGTTTTAACGACTCTTATTTTGATTCATTTTAATTTATCTAATATATACGCATAAAATTTTGCTTTACTTTTATTTTTATAACTGCAACATTAATGGTGAGGAATGTAATGCAATTTCCATCTGTGATAATTCCCCCCAATCTTACAACCTCAATATGGAATTTTGCCTTTAATGTGAATAAAGAGTGCATTTATTGAAGGCACCACAGGAGGTTAGTCCTAATTTTATTCAAGAGGTCACAGAAAGAATTTTACTAATGGAACATGCAGAAAAAGAACAAACCCACATACAAAACGTTACTTACATACTTATTGTAAAATGCAAGATAAACATTGCTCAAAATTACAATAATGCATGGTTGATAGGACAATGAACTGATTGGCAAATAATTTCAGAATTTCAGACATTTCATGCACACATGATCTGAATAAAAAGTTGAGAGATGAATTTCTCAGTGGTACCAATGAGTCTCAAATGAGGGCATTCAGATATTATCTAAACAAATAATTGAAGTGTGATAAATCTGGTGATCAAAGGAACTATCACTCACCCATCACATTAAGATATAAACCATACATTACAGCCTTTCAGCATTAAAATTTCCTATTGTGGTAATGCACGAGAATGTAAAAAGCACCTATCCTCACATGTATTGAATTACAGGAAGCAGGCTACATACAGAAATCTACCACTACCATTGCCCGCCAATCACAATACTGCAGTTAAGTTAGTAACTGATAGTAATAATTTAGAGCATTTTTGTAAAAAATGGTATAAATAACTTTACAATCACATTGTAAGCAGAAAATGAGTTTTTTTTCCTTTTATGTATAATTTCTGATGTTCATATTTCTAGCATTAGTTCTACCCACACAGATTCTATATCAAAAATGTTTGTTTTGATTATTAATATCAAGTTTTCTGAATATCATAAGAGAATATTTAAAAGATTACAAAAATCATAAACATGTTCAAATGTAAAGAAACTTGCATTCTAAAATTTGGTATGCAGTTGCATTTCACATGGAAATGAAGGGGGAAAAAAAAGAGTTAACATGCCTTAGTAATGTAGAATTATCCTGCAATATGTTTGAAAAAATGTAACAAAATTAAAAATATATGACTCCCTTAACTCCTTATTAACAACTACCAAAATAAAGTACAGAAAATAAAAGTTATGGAGTTATTTCACAAATACTTAAATTATGATTTCTATATACATATGAATATGTATTTTATATATATTTGCAATATTGTTTAATATATATTAAACGATTTATACTGTATAAGAAAATTCAAAATTAAAGTGTCATGCAATACTAAGTCTGATATTTCTGGATTTGTAGACATAATACAATTGTATTAAATTCAAACAATCAAGCCAATAATATGTTAAAGGGTTTCCCCCTTACCCCAGTCAGTATTATCACCTTGCGGTCGATCTGGTGCATCACTGCTACCCAGAAAATTAAATTCTGCTAAAGCTTCTTCTGTGGAGGCTTCACTTATTCCATCATCTCTTGTTAAATCGTTTGCACCCTTAAAATATTACACAAATGCATATCTCACTATGTATACATAGTATACAAGATATAAATATATGTTACGAGAAAAAAAATTTGGAGAAAGGGCATATAAATAGACCTACTTTAGTTTTTGATTTTTTCTTTTCTAATATTTCATTGTCTTCATCATCTACAGCACATGTATCATCCATTTCATCACTATAAAATACCAGTTACTTATCGTATTAAAATTTCAAATACTCTGCTTAAGTACAGGGATATATTTTTCCAAATTAACATTACCTCAAGTTTTCATCATCATCATCCATATCAACATTTTCAGAAGACAAGAAATCAAAAGTATCTAGTACTGATTGTTCAGCATCCATCAAGGCATTTTCTGTGACGGAATGAGTTATTTTCCCCATTCTAAGATAGATATTACATTAAATAAAAAGTATTGCTTTATTTCTTAACAATATTAAGAAATAAAATAAGACAGTATAATATGAATACCTCCTTTGTTGTGAATCATAGGCTCTCTTTTTTTGCTCTCCATTTAAAACAGATGATAAATGTTTTTCCTCATTTTCTGCATTAGAAGGTGCTAATCCAAGAAGAGTTCGAACTCTTGCAGATCGTACATCAATTATAGTATCAGTATAGCCTATTTCTTGCAAATATCTATAAAATATTTTTTTAATAAAAAAAGTTATATAAATAAAAGCTGCAGTAAAAAAATTAGATTGGGGAAACAGAGTGAAACAATTTATCAGTAATTGCCAACTGTTTTAATAAAATCTACTCATAACATTTTTAAATATATTCATCTAAAATGTAATGAGATTAATTGCAAGCATTTCTGTAATTCAGAAATTAAATCTTAAATACTGTTCACATCACATAATTTTAATACAAAATTAAGGTTGTCTGAATGCTCAAAATTTGATCACAATAAGTACTTCACCCCAGTTAAAATTTTAAATATTTCAATGCTAATATATGACTACAAAAATAAAAGACAATACTGTAAGCAAAATATATCTTCATATTAATCACAGTCAACAAAATTTAGTGCACTCAACTCTATCCTTCCAAAAAGGCCTATTAACTTGTTAACACTAGAACATCTGGGATTTCGAATACCCTTAAACATCCATCCACCGTTGTCATTTTGACAAAGCAATATAAAATACATCAAATAATTGCAGGACTACTCTTTAGTAGGGCTTAGTTTTAAGACTTTTTAATATTATTTCATGTAATTATCCTATATTATGACCCTTTATACAAAAAAAAAGACATTAACATTATGTTTCTTGCAGCTTGTTGGACCACTGTTTTGTCACAAATCTGCCAGGAACATTACTTATTATGCGGTATCCATTCTGTGCCATCCCAGTGACATATCAGAGTTTACTGGAATATTATCAATTTCCTCTGCACTTTCTTTAGATTCTTCGCAGTTACTTTCACCCAATCTTATGTCTTTATTAGAATTTAAATTAGATTTAGACAGGTAACCAAAAACCGATTCATTCTTGTAGATGAGTTAGTCGCGAATAATATATGGGATAAATAAAAATATTTAGACCTGATTCATCCTTTTAAAATGATTGAAATTAACAGAAAAGAAATATTTTTGACCGTAAGCTTTTTATTGATGTTCTTACATCAGCTGCAATATCGACAACTCTTTTTGTTGCCAGATCAGAAAAACTAAATTTACAAAAACAAAGATAATATATAAATAGCGATGCAATATTACTCCTTCCCCAGTAACATAGTTACGAAACAATGTGCAATAAAAGTAGTAAAATTTTATAATGACATGCAATACATACAAATAAGGGTAAAAATACAACAAATGAGAATCATATAAAATATGCAAGTAATTTTTGTAATGCATTGGAAAGGTTATGTGTCTACCAGAGCGTGTAGTTGTTTTTTGGACATCTTTTTCCAGTAAATCTGGAGGCTGTTTTTCAATTTTTGTTTGCACAATTTTGGTACACGTTCTAATTGTTTGAGATGATCCGGGTTATCACCATCAGTTAACAACAAATATGCAGGTTTTAATCTGTCTACGGATCTAATGATGTCCTTGAATTTAATTGTCACAGTAAAATATTTGTCGTATCTTTTTGCCACTGGGAACGGTCCATTGTAAGGAAATTCAAGTGGTTTTTTTACTCTGTCGACACATATGAACATGTGTGTACAGGTATTCAAGTCTTTATGGACAGTGCTTTTGAGAAGGTTGTCGCAGAGTTTTTAGTGGTTGTAACTGATCCATTTGTTTCTGTAATTCTTCCGCAAACGTATCTTTATCCAAAATGTTTTTCAGCTTCTCGAAAAATTCCCCTGGTAATTGGAAAGTTTGTCCGCAAACCATTTGTGCAATGGTGTAATTTGTGTCACCACGTAGAGCCAATCGTAATCCTAACAATACCGTTGATTAAGTCTGTGTCCATTTAACTGAGTTATGCACTCTGATAGCTGCTTTTAAGGTATGATGGATTCTTTCAACTTTTCCATTACATTATGGATGATAGGCTGTTGTTGTGTTTACTTTAAATCAACAAACACCTATGTTTTTAAAGAGCTCAGATCTAAATTGAGTACCTTGATCTGTTATCACACGGTATGGCCTACTATTGATCCATGGCACCACAACAGCCCAGCAGTATGTCCATGACATCCTCCAACCACATTTGTTGCCACTCATGCAACGGCTCCCAGGAACCATTTTTCAACAAGACAATGCTCGGCCTCACATGGCAAGGGTGTCACAAGACTGTCTCTGCACTGTTACTACCCTTGCTTGGCCTTCCTGATCCCCAGATTCGTCTCCAATCGAGCATGTCGGGGATCATTTGGGACGGCCAGTAGGGCATTCCACAAGTTTGGACGAACTAGAGGCAAGGTTACAGCAAATATGGAAGGAAATGTCTCAAGACATCATACAGAACTTGTATGCCTCAATGCTTGATTGTATCACATCAAGCATTCGTGCTAGGGGGGTTCAACAGGGTATTAAATCCTCCGTTCTTTTACCTTTTTCTCTGAAATAAATAATCCTTTTTTTTTTATTTTCTAATCATTTACTTATATCAAAGTAGTCATTATGTATGTAAAATTTCATTTCACTTTCATGACTCCTTATTGGTGCACTAAATTTTTTGTCCATGAGTGTAAAATGTGATTACTGTGTTTGTGTGTGGTACTGAATAAATGGGAAAATCAATTTAAACATGTTTCTATAAGGTAAAATTTCATGTTAACAAATAGAATACTATATATTAGATATAAGCAATATACTTACACTTTACCAAACAATGTTTTAAGCATGTTAGTACTGATCACCAAACGATCAGTAGATACAAAGACAGTAAGAAATATTCACATAAAAGAGCCAAAAGACGACGCAATTCTTGTTTATTTTAAAAGAACAAGACCTAAATTCAAAACTTTTGATACAAAATAAATTTTAAGCACAATTAATGCATACACATCTATTTACCATATTGTTTTTTACACCATTTAAGCATTCAAATCCTTACTATTACAGAGTAAAAAACTTTTATATTAAAAATAGATTGAGAAAGGAAGATACTTTACACAAAAAATAATAAGTGATAGATTTTTTTTAAAAAATCTAGAAGTAAATTCAATTCATTGTTCTATTTTTTACAATAGTCACAAAATAGTATTGGGGTATTTTTCAATCAGAAAAAGTTTTCATAGATTCGGTTCTGTTCTTTAAAAACAAAGAAAAACAATGACAAAAAAAGCATTGCAAATATTAATATATTATAAAGGAAAAATATTCTAAATATTTATTCAGCAAAAAGTTTATAATTTTAAAAAATTCCAAATAATTTCTTAAGAATAAAACCATTTTTGAAGCAATTAGAATGATTAAACCATTTCATAAATACTACTCTGTATCAACCTAATGTACATTAATATTGCTCATAAATAAGATTTTTTTAAATATTATTATTATCCATGAGTGTGAACTACAACATTAAAAAACATGGAAATAATAAACTTAGAAAAAAATTTAAAAAAACATTTACTGTCTAAGTAATTGTCGTCCTTGTCTCCATGAAACATTACTATTACTTGTAATTAGAGGATCCCCATCAACTGGTTCATCTGAAAAAAGTTGAAGTTTTAAAAACACACAAGTCCAAAATTGTTTATCAAGAAGGAAGGGGGAAATGCACACTTAGCAGAACGTCAAACTACTACAACTATCAAAATGAATTTAAAAATTATAAATAGATTAAAGCTTGTACTAAATAAACATGTTATGAAGTACATTGGCCACCTCATATCTGCCAACCTTTGCAAATGATAAAGAGTATAAAATAAAGAATGATCAACATTTCGAGCAAACTCCTTAAAATAACACACAAACTACATTTTAAAAACAGCGTCTGACATTCAAATATTTTTTTAAACACTACAGTAAATTTAAAGACATGTACACAGTTACATATCAGACAGTAATAACACAATACAGATGTTTTTATAAAAAAATACAATAAAATAACTTCCGAATTGTGTTCATGGAAAAAAAATACAGAAATCAAAGGAAGTTAACATTAAGGGCAAGACCAAGCAATAACCATTGAGTACATGATGTAAAATTTTTGAATCTTGTGCATTGTGCAAAATTTCAAAAGCTTTTGTAGACAGCAGAATATATTTAAGAGCATCCCCTCACTTTTTAAAGGTAAAGTAACAGTACCCTTTTCCAATGCCAAAAATGCTTTAAATGACACAAGCAATCCTTAAAGTTTTTTTTCTTTGACTCTCATTTCATAGGAAACAACTCTATTATCTCCCTTGTATCACTGCAGCATTTCTTCTGATGAAACATTCTCGAAAGGAGGCTCGTGGGTATTTATGACCACTCCAAGTGATGCAAACTACCGAGTTATAGGTGCTAGTACCATTGCTTCACTTGTGAATTTCAGATGATAAATGAGGCTCTTTTGATTTATATGAGACTTTCCCTTTTCTAGAACAGGTTAAAGATCTCATCATTTTCCGTGACTCATAAAGCAGCCCTCCAGGCAATTCTAAATAGAGGTTCATGGATTGCTGAAGAGATTTGCTTTCACCTGTTTAGATTACATGAGTTAAATTAAGTCTGCTTTCTCCAATGGTGGATCGCAGTGGAGCCCCTTTATGTATCAGCCTAACATCGGGGACCCCCAAGAGTTGTTCAGCCCTCTGACTTAATATTTTTGATTGATATACATATTATCGAAAAGTTTTTTTCATTAAGCAATTTAGTGATCTAGTCTAGGATGGCACATCTTTCAATTTTTTCACAAGGTCTTTAAGATTTTCCTCTTTTACAAACTCTGAATGTTATATGAGATACCTTGCAGACACCTAGGAGTCCCTGGATCACAGTTCAAGAATTGCTAATCTAGGGGGGAAAGTGTAATGAAAAGCTAAACAATAATCGTAACAGCTCTGGCAAGTATGCAACATATATAATTAGTTTAAGGTGTTTTCTTTTTAAATGATTTAGAAAAATGTTTTTAAAAATAAATCCATTTAAAGTAAAATTTTAGAAACTCATTCCTAAAATTTAATACACAAAAATTTGAGTAACACATTGTAGTTGATAAGAATTTATAATTTTTACTCTGGTTATATAATAGCATTACAATACAGAATAAACTTTAAGACTCAAAAGATTCTGTCAAGCAAAAGAATAGAATAAAAAATGCATCTTGAAAATTTATTTTTCAATAAAAAAAATTAACAAAAAAAATTAAATAACTAGCCTAAATCTATCAAACAAAACATAGTTTATTCTTTAAAAAAAGCAAGATTCTCAAAAATATTTAGTTCAATATCAATACATCTGAAGAAAAAGATTTTATACTACTTCTGACAAAAGAATTAATTTGGAAATTAGAAAGCTGCTCCCAGCTACTTAGACAATCATTCGAAACCTAAATTTTTTTTCCCATTATGAACTAAACCACTCCCCCCCCCCCTCCCAAACACAATTTCAAGGAGCAAGGATCTAATTAACATTTAATTACAAGTTTATAATAATCACTCCACAGTTTGTTTGTTTTTAAAAATTCGAAAAAGAGAACTTTGTGCATTATTTTTTTGTTTCTTGAAGTAAAAATAAAGGAAGCAAATGGCTAAATTTTAATTGAGTGTTACCAACAAGAGTCAACATGAAAATTTATCAAATAAAAATCACATTTCTAAAACAGTTTTTAAGCAGTTTCTAAAAACTACCCTAGTACTATATTACTATTATTATACGAAAAGAACTTTAAAAATGTAACTGTTGTTGATTGATTATTAATGTCATACTTTAAACATCACATAAAAATTATTAAAACAAAGTAATATCATAAAAAGGTTCAAAAACATAACATGATAGCAAGAAAAATTAATAATAATCACTGCAAACACATAAAACAAATAGCTCTATTTTTAGTACTTATTCATCATTTCTTTACATCACTTTGTTTCACTAAAATAAGCAATTTTTCACATAAGATATTTAAAAAAAAATAAAATATGCACTTACAACATGTATACATATTAGCTTATAGCATCTTAAAATTATAATTTAACAAATTAAAATAATACCCAGCATAAAAAAACTTACCAATATCATCAAATATAGGAGCTTTCAAATCTGTGAAATTTGGATCTGTACCATATTTAAGTTTATGAAATTTCACCCTTAAAGAAAAAAATTCAAAACCTTAAATTTCTTTTTGGTATCAAGATGTTAATAATGTAAATAAAAACGATTTAATTTTCCAAGTGTAGCATAACTTTCCTATAAAATTCTCAAAAATTTTAATATAAATGAATTTCTATGTAAAATTGAGAAAATAGTTTGAATTAACAATTTCCATTAATATTTTAACACATTACTTCTTATACCATTAAACTAGAAGATTACACAAATCTTGAAATTCAAGAAGTGATATTTAATCCCTCACACATTTAATGAAAAAGGTGAAATTAGTTTATCATTAATATTAGATTAGAGCCTCATAACAGAATATTGGCAACACATTACATAATTTTGAGAGCTACAATTAGATGGGAAGATTAAGACACAAGATGTACAGGACTGAACTTCTCAAATTTCCAATCCACTTCCCATGAGGAATTTGAAACCAAATAAATTCAATCTAAACTCTGGCAAAGGTGTACATTTCTCATTACTTGGCTACAGCAGACCCATTTAGAGGTATTGGAGAATTGCAAACATAAAAATTTTCAACATTTCTTACTGGTGGTTTTTTTTCCTTCTTTTCTTGTATTTGTAAAACACAATCTCACATTAGTGTGAGATAGAAGTCCATTGATAGAAAGAAATAGCAATTTCAAAGGAACAAAATTACATACATACAAATACTTAGAGCTCAAATGCAAATTTAAACAATCAAATAAACTTACCTTTCTTGTTTAAGAGCATATTCAAGCATTTTAATTCTCCGTATTAAGTCATTTTTTAAGTTTTCTTGACCCTTACGTTCACCTTGGAGGAAAGCTATACGTGCCTGCAAATAGAAATTTTCAAATGACTTGATTATAAAAATTAAATATGTGAGCAGTTATAAAATATAAACATTACACATTTTGTAAAAGCTTTTGTAGCAAGCAATGTTCCCTCCAGAACTGCCTTATGCTCCTATGTATAGTTATATAATACAGTTTAATGTAAGCCTAAAAAAGAGAGGGTACAAGACACAAGAGAGCTGGGGTAAAATTTGAATGATGATTTGTAATATTTTTTATAATAAATATTTTCTAAATACAGGCTCTTTACAATGGAAACCTAAATAGCAACTAATGCGTTAAATTAGTACAAACCTCAAAAGCATTTAAGTATACGTAGATTGTTCAAATTTTAATGCATGAATCTCAAACTCAAATACAGATGCGTCATTCAGGAAACTGTATCATTACTTGATCATAGTTGAAAGCCATACAAACCATCATTAGCTTTCATTTTACTCCTAGAGACATTAATTCAAAACAATCCCAGTTTTTGGTCTTAGTGAAAGAAAGTTTTAGGTCTTAGTCTTAATTGGGTATTTAAAAAATACCCAATTAAGTAAAGTATTTGGTTTCAAAAGGTGGAGCAAATTGACAAATTTAAAGGGTGAATAAAGTAGACAGTTGTCTTAGTAATTCTACAGGAACAAAGCCTTTTTTTAATAAACAGTTATTTCCATATTTTATAAAACATTATCCAGTGAGTGAGTCAACATTACCATCACACCGTTCAGCTATACGAGGGCTTTAGGTGACGGACCTCGTAATTTCGAACGATGATCAAGTTACGAGGATGACACCTGAGCTGGCACCCCTCTCCTAACTACCACACCACACCAACGGAAGGACATTTGAGCTCTCAACAGATTTAACATGCATCGCTCCCCTACATGGCAGGTCTTAAGTGGTACTGGGATAGAACTCATGACATGCCAGCCATGATCCGATACCTTGACCACTCAGCTAACGTGGCCACCATTTATTTATCCAACGCCTGTGCTTGGTTTCTTGACCATTTGATGCCGAACCTCCCAATACCAACTGATGATGTGGTCAATCGGGTATTCAGCGAGTCCAGTGCATTGGAGCAGGTGGTTGCCATCCATTCTGGCATGGCCGCAGAGTGGGCAGGTCTCCTCAGCAGCCAGGCCAAGCCAGTGGAAGTATAATCCCAAAAAGTGATGTTTGGTGGTTAGGTGAAAGCAGGCAACAGCCTCAGCTTTCTCCAGGTGCCTCAGGATGGGACCCACAGTTTCCTATGGCTTTCCAAGGCTCTTGGTTTTTTGGGTCACAGTAGTATATTTGTCAATGAATGTAGAAATAATGCTCTTTGTTCTTCTGAAAAGGACTTATGGTTGGGACGACTCAGCTCCCTGAATTGGCTTTTTGGTCCACTCTCTGGCTGACAGGAATCCCAACATGACTTGGGACCCACTGTAAGGCCACAGTCCAATCATACAAGATTAGCTCCACAATTTTAGTTGGGCACTGAATTGTGTTAAGGCAGTCAGTTGGTGTATTACTGCTTATGGTGTATTACTGCTTAAAGCTAAAATTGCAACTTGGGAGTCTATGAAGATAACTTTTGCAGGAGCTAGGCCAGCTAATAATTGCATTGTAGCTTCACAGACAGCCAAGACCTTGTCATCGTAGTGGGTGGGGGATTTTTTTACTGCCAATGAGCCCTCAAACAGCTGACAGAACCATCCTGTGCCTGCTCTGTTTATTTCTGGCCAGATTTATAAAACTTTTAGTGAAATAAAATAAAGCTTTTTTCCATGTTAGTTTTTTTTTAAAATTCAAAATCATTGCAATGAAGCATGCCCTGTTTTCAATATTATTCCTGTCTTAAATAAGAATAAAATCTTAGGGAAATCAATTTTATATAATTATAAGTAATTAATTAGACATGACTGATGTAAGCTTAGAGGCTATATAAGAATGAAATTCATTATCTGTCTGCTACAAGAACAGATCAAGAAATAATATCGTATTTTATCAGATAGGAATGAACAATGGGGAGAGTATCATAGATGTTATAAAGATGTGATAAGAGTGAAGGAATATAGTAGTTATTTTTAGAAATTGAGTAGGTGGTTTTAGGGGAAAATTTGGAGTAAAGTAGTGGCTGAGAGTCGCACATGTAAAGACAAATAAACCAGACATATTCAAAATCAAGTTTGGGCTTAGCAACTAATGTAAAATCCGAATATTTTTTAAATGACTATATTTGTGCAAGGAAAATTGTTTTACAACTTAGGGAAGTGTAATAGCCTGTTCATGTTTTTTACAGTGTCATTGCTATTTTTGAACTGAATTCTAGTATAATATTAAAGTAATCTTGCGGACACTTGAATTGCAAGTCAAGAATCTATTCTTGTGATTGCGGAAGAACTACAAATTGGAGCTTTGCACAACAGATGCATTTCCCCTCTCAAATCAATACAGCACAGGAAAAACCCTGAAATGAAACAAATGCAACTTTCAATGTTGCAAGGGACAAAATAAAACTTCTGCAAGCTATGAGATTTTCCAGAAACCAGTTTGTGGTAGATGTGCTGTTGTCACTGTCAAGTGCGCAGAGTATTTTATTTCTGCTAAAGTCCAACTGTGTAGCATGTGTGTAAAAATTTGAATTATTTGTATATTTTAACTTCTTCTATACCTTTACTAAAGAATATAACATAGCAAAATGCATTCCATTGTATATTGCCATTTATATATACTGCCGTTTAAAAAAAAACTGTAAAGATCGGGAATAATGAACAAATGCTAAATAAAATTATAAAAATTGGTAAATCTTAATGTAACTTTAACACAATCTATTAAAAAAATTATTCAGTATGATTGGGCTTGAATTTTGTATAAGGGTCAAGATGGCCACCAATGGTGGTTTTAGGTAAGTCCAAAATCTGGCTGTTCTAGTGTTAAAAATGATTGAAACTTTAATTCTTTCTTAAAATGTGCCATGAAGAAAACTAAGGTGCAAAATTGTTTTGTACGTTTTATGGACTGCAAAACATAATTTACACCCTCAAAACTGCTTTTTTTAAAATTTGCTTACAATTTAAAGTTTTAAGAGATTCCTGTTCACACATGCAAATTAAACACTATTCATTCAAAAAGTTGAGAGGTCTTACTCTTTGAACCTCAATTAATCCCATAAATACTTTTCTGTTCATTAATACATTAACTTTAATTTATAAAGTAATTGGAACTAGTTTGATATCTGGGTCTAAGAGCCAAACGCTGCTTGGTGCAATAAAGAATCAAGCCAAGTAGTGCATGTCATTGGAATAGAATCCCAAGATGGCGGCCTAGCGGTAAGAGATCGGGAAAATAATTTTAAAGAACTTTTGAAATACAGTAAAATCTATTTCAAATGATGAATACAGGAAGAGATTGAGAATAACCAAGATCAAGAAAAATTGAATATCAATATAATAAAAAAATCATTTATTAATAGTAATATTATGCAATACATAATAATCTTATAATTTTATAGTGATTATTATATACAATTTTCATATAATATCATATAGTAATAATTATGATATATTCATATAGTATGATTTAAGGTGGACTTCCAATTGTATTGAAAACGTAATAACACTTTAGCAGGACGAAATCACATTATTCAGGTGTAAAATTTTGTTGAGAATGTAAATTACTAATACAAATCTATCATCAGTGGCGCATATAGGGGGGTGTCCTGGGGGTTTGGACACCCCCCAAAGCCTTTGAATTTTTTTCGATTGATGATAATCCTATATGTATATAACGTAAAATTTAATTAGGTACTTGTAATTAAAAATTTATTTTATTAATTAATGTTAATTATTAATTCAATTATTCATTTTTTACAGTTTTTGTTAAAAAAAATCGACAAAATCAGAAGAATCAATTGGTGTTGTATTGAGGTATGATACGAGTTAGGGACTTTCGACCATGGACCCACTCCTTGAAAAAATTTTGTGTGCGCTACTGTCTATCATGAAATGAAAAAATGTCAGAAATATAGTCTAGAAAATTTTAAAATTATGAAAAATACATATATTTTCGCTTCCAAAATTTATGGATGCCATGTTTGGCAAGCCTTATTATAATGACTGCAGATGGCGCTACGTGTATGCAGCAATCTACATACAAAACTTTTAAAACATTACTTTAGAAGAAAATTGGACATAAACTGCTTAAATACACAAATAATAATACGTTATTTTACAAAAAAAGAATATTTTGCTACCATGAAAAATAACTTCAATCACTTCAGAAACACTAATTCCCCTTCCTTACATGAAAAAATGGGAAGTAAAAGAATTAAAGTAACTCTAGACTACGTCATGAGACCACGTCATTGTTAGAGGGAGGGGGGACACTCTTCCTTGGAATGATCGTATTGACATAAATCAAAGGGAAATCGACGTTCATCTCGGAGCAGCTAGAGGTAGGTCTTGCCTCCTTTGTAGCCAATCTGGGAATTGGAATGAATGAAAGAAGGAAGTGTTGAACATTTGCTGCGAAGAGGAAACGGTCAAGTGACCTTGAGATCGGCTGACAAGCAGAGGAAATACATGAACAGGGTTGCTGTGTATTGCAGAGGAAGGCGATTTGAATCTATTTTGGGAACTGATATGGGGGGGGGGGCTATTGTGGGGTGTATGCTTTCTTAGTGAGTCAAGGATTTGCAGAATTGTCATTTCCACCAGACTAGTCCCTCACCCAAATGTTTCGGATTCCCAGGGCGCACACTGTTGGACATAGAAAAAGCTTTCTTAAAATTCCAGCGCTTTAATTAATTTCTTATATTTCTATTGATTTGATTCTATTTTTAGCATGTAATAATCTTCCCCATTGTGAAGTATTAAGTATGTCCAAATAATGGAAATTTTTTAAGCTTATCGAATTATTAAGTAAATACTACTCTGTGCTAATGCATCACAGGAACAGAATAAAAAATTTGTAAAACAAAGAATTATGCACAGATCTCAAAAATAAGTTATTTTTGTATTAGGAAAGGAAGTCCTTTCCGAAATTACAGATGATATAAAAGCAGCTACGTAGTATAGTATCCAAATGGACTGCATTCTTGATATTTTCCATTAGGAACAAAATTCAATCATTATTAAATATGTAAATTTTGAAGATAAGAGATTAACTATAAATGAATTTTTATGGGGTTTATTAAAGTAATTTATGTGCCTGAAGCAGGACTAGCAAATGAAAGAGAGAGATTAACATCGCTCTATAAAGAAACAAGAGAGCTATTGATCACAAACCTCATAAGTTGAACCTCGATCAAGTAATGAGAATAACACCTAAGCTGGCCTCCCTCTTTTCTAACTACCACATGAATGAGAGGAGCGGCCTCATCTACATAGAGGGTCTTTAGTGGCAACAGGATTGCAAGTCCATTACACTCCAGTCATGAACTTGTGACCATAACCACTAAGCTACTGCACTCACCAAAAATTCTAGTGCAAAAGTTTCGGGGGAGTCTGATAACCAATAAGTTTTTAATATATTTGAAGTTTTCTGAGAGTTGACAATCTCAATATTTGACAGTTTAAAGAGTAAGGTTAGTTTAGCTCCCATTTTAAAGCATTTTTCCTTTCTTAAAAGTTTATTTAATTAAAAACTGGAATGAGGTACCCTCCCCCCTTGTCTGCCTAATGGCGGACCAACTCCCATTGTACATA
The DNA here is from genome assembly GCA_019973975.1 of Trichonephila clavata. Lineage (NCBI taxonomy): Eukaryota > Metazoa > Arthropoda > Arachnida > Araneae > Nephilidae > Trichonephila > Trichonephila clavata. The sequence continues at coordinate 102,197 of BMAO01029471.1, read as the reverse complement.
TTATGCAACTGTATCACAACTAAAATTGTAAAACTGTAATTTCCTTGTATTATGTAGTTCATATGGATTTTTGTTCACAATTGGCTGTAAAATTTGTAACACATCGCCACTTTTAACTATTTGTACACGTTCATGCAAAGCCTTCCTATCATAAATGTAAATTTGTTCAAACTGTGGGTTTGCTCCATTCTGTTGTAAAGATTTAGTTTTTGTTAACTTCACCTTAATTAAAAATAAACTTATTACAGCATCACGAAAAACTTTTTTTTGTATATAATCGTTTCGTTCAGTGAAATGGCTATTAAATCTTACTTTCAATACTAAAATCATTTCTGTTGAGTTACGTTTCGAGGTTTTTAGTTTTTAAAGAGCAATATGTGTTTTTATACATAGTTAAAAACCTTAGAAGCTTTTGTTTTCATTAATTTTTTCCTATTGAGAAATTGCCAGGCTCAAAACATTGTGTTACAATAAGACCATATTTGGAAGAGGTGGAATACTACTGAAAATTATATGACTGAAAATCAGCCTTTTTTCAGCTGATACTACAATGAGACTTAAGAATTCAAGTATTCCGTATACAAGTATTGCAAATATAACTAAATTTATTGATATTACAAAATGTATTATAATACTACAGTAAAGTAATTTCAAGTCATGTAATAAAAATCAAACTTTCTAAATTGCACCGACATTAAACTGAGAAAAAATTAGATGTTATATGTACGAACCTGGGTGTTTCTAATCTAAGTTTGTATCGTTTTATTTTTATAAGAGTTTCATAACTTTTGTGAAAATATGTTAAGATTAAGCTGAGTAATCTCTTTCTTTCTCTGTCATTGTATAACAAATGCTATGAATTTTATGTAAAACATATTTTAAATATAAAAAAAATATATCCCCAAACATATTTAATTAAAGTAGTCTTTTAATACTGTACATAATTCGGAAAATAACATTTTTTAAAATTAGATCTTTAGAGGCATTATTAGTTTTTGTTTCATGCCTTTACAAACTTTAACTGTGTTTTTCTCAGACTTTTCAATTTTGAGGATATATCTCTCACAAGGATTTTTTCTGTTCAAGATAATATTGAAAAAATTTTGTAGTTAAAAGTTAGTATGGATTTCGGTCTGACAGCACTAGTTATTTTTTTAAAAATCTTAAAAGTTAATAGTTTAAAGAAATTCTATGTTTTTTCCAGGTTTAGCTGTTAAAATAATTATTAATATTCAAGGATTTTTTAGTAGGGAAAATAAATTTGGAATGTTCAATTCCATACTAACTTTTGTTCTCAATAATCTAAGAAACAGAAATCACTGAAAATAACTAAAAAACTTCAAAAATTGAGTAATTCATAAGAAAAATTTGTAATTTTTTAAATAACAAATTTACTTTTTATTTCCAGAATCAATTTATAATATAATCTGAAAAGAAAACACTAATTACTTTTAATATTACTGTCTTTAAAAAGGGCACTGTGTAGCCTTAACATTGCTACTCTAACTAGTAATACATTTAAAGCAATTAATTATTTTTTCTAGAGTGTACCATGCCCAACTACAGAAATAAAGATCAAGGAGAGAGAAAAAAATGGAATTAAAAAAAATGCTACAAAACATTAGATAATACATACAGTTACTCCCAAAATTGAGGGTACACCTACTTTTAAAACAGGAATCAATGTTTAGAATGAAAAAATTATATTAAATGAGGGAAATAATTAAAACCTTTAAGCATAGATGTGTTTATTAGATCATAATTCATTATTTTGAAAGATAAAACAAAATGTTTGATAGTTTAAACATATTTATAACTTATAAAGAAAATTAACATAAATTAATAGCCACAAAATTGAGAGTACATGCATCTATTTTCTTGCATAAATCATGAATAATAAAGAGTTAATATTTAGTAGCATAACCTTTTGCTGATATAACAGCTTCCAATCGCCGAGGCATCGATTCCACAAGATGTCTAGTGGTCTCGGGAGCAATATTCAGCCATTCTTCTTGCAATACCGATTTCAATTGTTCCTTGCTTGTAATTTGATGTCTTTGCACAGCTCTCTCAAGGTGGGACCACAGATTCTCGATAACATTTAAGTCGGGAGACTGTGGAGGTGTATTAAGTTGATTCCGACAATGATAAACAGCCATTCTTTTACAACAAACGCAGTGTGCTTGGGGTCATTGTCTTGTTGGAATACGAAATTTGACCCCAGTCCCAATTTATCAGCACTTTCATTCAAATTATTTTGCAGTATATTAAGATAAGCCATCTTGTGCATGATTCCATCAATGAATACTAGCTTTCCCACCTCCGACGCAGCCATACACCCCCAAGCCATCACCGACCCACCTACGTGCTTCACAGTAGGAACTGTGTGTTTTGGGTGGTGTGAGGTATTTGGCTTACGCCACACCATACGACAACCGTCACTGCCGAAGATGTTGAACTTACTCTCATTGCTGAAAATGACTTCGTTCCAAAACTGTTGAGGCTTTAAAATCTGTTCTTTAGCGAATTTCAATCGCCATGACTCTATTCCTCTTACCAATTAAGGGCTTTTTTCGAGCTACTCTACCATTATAGCCAGCCTTTCTTAGGACTCTTCATACCGTTTCTGCAGAAACAGATCGACCTAAGGTATTAGAGGTACTGGCTGCAATTTTAGGATCAATCTTCACTTGATGTATAACTCTTCGCTCGGTTATAGAGTTCATAATTTTCTTTCTCCCTCTTCCTTCTGTATTTGCCAGCATACCAGTCATTTTAAATTTTTGCAGGATTTTTTGGATGCAGTTAACACTTCGTCCAACTACTTTAGCAATATTCCGCAGGGATTTACCTTCATTTGACAGTTTAATAACAAGTTTTCTCTTTTCGATCGTCGTTTCCTTTCGATTCTCCATTTTAATCAAGACATCAAATTACAAACACAAATTTGTTATCAGATAGCCTTTGAAAGCCTTTCTTTATCATAGATCTATTATCAATTTTCTATTTAAAAAATTACTGGTAGTTTTGCATAGTGATTAAAGAAGTGTACCCTCAATTTTGTGACATTAAAATAGTGTAGTTTTTCTTTTGAACCTTCATATTTTTGTTTCAATCAATTTCCATATCTTACATTTAATGTTATTTGGAAGAGTAATGTATGCATTTTGAATGAACAAAAGTGCGTTAACATAGCGCATTAATTTCTACACCTGGTGATCCGATAGTGAATTCGGAATTAAGTGTACTCTCAATTTTGGAAGTCACTGTATATCGTCTCCATCCATCACTTCTCTCCCCAAAAATAAAACTTTGAAAGTTTTTTCTCTCTCAAGTCTCAACTGAAGATATACCAAATTTTTGTCAAAAAATTTAAACTCTCTTCCCTCTTCTTAGCCCCATGGACTTTGTTTCTGATATCCAAGACAACAAACATAAACATGCTTCCGAATTCACTGAAGAACTCTTCCTCTGTAAATAATGGGTCTTACGAAGATAATTTCCTCAAAAAATAGATAGGAATATCGGATTTCTAAAGCGCACTACTGTTCTACACACCGCTCTTCTGAGGAATTAAAGCATCGCAATTGTGTGACTAGAAAAGGAGGTCAAAGCAGTAAAAATTCAAAAGAAAATAGCCAATTACAAAAATGCACCTATTTTATCCTCCACTTATAATCAACAACACTAAAAATAACATTGAGAATACAAATGCAGACTATATACAATAAATAAACTGAAAATGTTGCAAGTAGGAAATAAAGAAGCTTAGTTTGGAAATTAATTCAATGAATATAATAATTTAATTGAAGGCAGTAAAATTTGTGTTGTATTTTCATGAGTAATGAAAACACTGGCGGAGCTGGTCCTGAATGGACCATGTATCAAAGTTCCATGAGGGCACTTTATAGGGCCACTCCTGTGATTTTTTGCTAACACGTTTGGGCGCCCACCCTAAAAGATTGCGGCCCCATATCATTGATATGCGGTAACTATGCCCCTGATTGGAAATAGCATTAATTTGTAAAACAAGAAATGGAATGCTATTAAAAAGGACTAACAAAAAAGTGCCTTAGTGAATATTTTCTAAGAAAAATGACATTTCCTTTTTAAAGATTCAAATCGAAATCTATTATTTCCATCCTTCTATGGTAATTTCAAACACAATTTGTATCTAAGAGATATTAAAATTTCACATATTTCTATCAAACAAAGAAAATTAGATTGTGCCAAGAAAGATAAATAAATAAAAAAACTTACATTAAAACTAGAAAAAAAAATACTTTTTCTAAATTTCAAATGAAAATGTACTAAATCCTTCGTCAAAAAATTAAAAACCCCACCCATATTCCCTTTCCATTCTTAATCTTATGAGCAATGTTTATGATACCTAAGACAATGTAGACTTACTAGTCAAGAGACAATGTTGAACATTTTTTTCCAAAAAATCTGGAGCCTTATGATGATTTTATCGAAAAGTTGAAATGAATTACATGATTTCTAAACAGCAGTACCAATTTCCAAAAAATGGGATAAATATCGTCCGAAACAAGGAAACAGGAAAATTCTACAATAGAATTTCCTCAAAAATGTTGCACTCAAAGGCCTACCCTGAAATACAATAATTCATGTGTCAAAATATCAAGTGCATTACACTCAATTATTTTCCAGGTGAATGGAAAAAGCTCACATAATAATTATACCCAAATTAAGCAAATATCCTATGTTTTCCGACAAATCTAGACTGATTAGCCTCATCATTTCTGTGGAAAAAAGTATTTCTGAGTAGAATCCAAAACTATAGTGCAATACACATTTTGATCCCGATCCACTAGTACGGCTTTAAAAAAATGTCTCTGCACCCGATTTTGTACGGCAGTAACAGAACCTTATTCAAACGTTGAAACTATTTGTAGAAAACTCTCTTTCACATCCATTTCTTCACCACCCTCACCATTTGCTGACATGTTTTCTTTCTCTTCGATCTGGTTCTTTTCAAAGAGTGCATGTGCTCTCATACTGACTACATCTGTCAATCCTTTCTAAACCACACCCCGTTGCTATAGTAACAATAGGTTACTAGATAACAAGCTTTATCTTTATTTGTTATCTGACTTGCAAACAATGCTATCTGTTGCATAAAGGAGATTTATAAAATTTAGACAAGGCTCTTAACAATAATTATTTTATATAATAACCCTAATATAATTTAATAGTAATTATAAAAAAAGAATAACCACCGTATTGTAATATAATAAGAAGTGTACACAAGAAAACTCATTTAACATAATTATAAATAAATAACAAAATAATTACAAATAAACAACATAATATTTGTAAATAAATAACAAATGTAATAATATTTATAAAAATATAAATAAAAAAACAATTATTACAAATAACGAATATGATATGATATGATTATTGCATATAATTTTGTTTTTTTTACTATATTATTAAAAAAATAATTACATAATATATATTAAAAATAATGAATATCAATTAAAAAGTACTGAAAACTTGCATGTTCTAAAAACTGCAAGTTCCTTCAACGAATTTTATCAAACAAGGAACGTTAAAAAAACATTTTCAAAATGTAAAATTAAGTGAATAAAAAAGTACAACACTCATTCTTTTTTAAAAATAATATCTTAGTACTCACTCATGATATTAGAAACATCTTTATTCGAAAATAAAACAGAAGACTGATACAATAGCTTGGAATAGAGCAAATGCAATTAAAATGCTTAAATTGTTAAAGAAATCAAATTAAAATTGTCTGAAATTAATAGGGTTACTGCGGGGAAAAAACCCAATAAAAATTAACTGAAATATGTTATCCACATGGCAACCACATTGCAAAATGCTTAAAATATCAAGGCAACTATATTGTAATGTTATTGCCCACCTTGGTGAACCATACACAACAACTTAGCGCATAAATCCAGGATATCAAACTAGCACCAAGTAATGTAAACATATTTTCCATAAATTTTAACTCCTGAAATAAAAAAAACTACAATAAGGAATTTTTTCTTCCTAAATTTAGCACATAAGAGAACAAAATCTATCCTTTGCCAAAACAAAAAGCCTTTCTATTTAGGAATTTTCTCTTTTTCTAATCTAGAATGAACTATGAATATAACTGTTGTGGCTCGCAAAAACTATTCTTCAATTACAATATTCTTTTATTTTTCTTCGACACGCAGGATAAATGAGGTTATTTACAGTTTTGAATAAACAAAGCTATTAGGTCTACCAGAAAGTTCTGTCCCTTTTTAGAATAAAACAAAAGAATAAATTTTTCATACCTTGAATAAACTTTACAGAATAATATAATTGGCATCATTATTTATGACTTCTTGCCAGCTTTATGGCAATTTGTATATCCCATTTTTAAAAAATGTCTTATCTCTAGAGGCCAAAAATTTAACTAGTGCTTGTCTGAAATCTTCTTTGTTCTTGAATTTTTTGCCCTGCAAAAAATTTTGTAAGGACAGAAACGAGTGATAATCGGAAGGTGCTAGTTCCGGGGAGTATGGTGGATGCGACAAAATTTCCCAGCCTAGCTCTGCGACTTTCTGACGAGTCCCCAAAGCAGCATGTGCCCTAGCATTGTCATGAAAGTGTATGATGTCCTTCCTATTGAACATCGACAACCTCTTTTCTTGGAGTGCTGTTTTTAATTTATCCAATTGCTAATAATACCTCTCCGAATTTGCCTTTCATTTGGTTTCAACAGCTCAAAACATATTGATCCTCAAATGTCCTGCCATATAGACTACATTCTCTAGTTCAGGCTCAACTTCAGTTTAGAGGTGGAGGGGGCAGGTTTTCCGGATTCACAATGTGCCCTTTCCCTTATAATGAATTCACAGGTAATCCATTTTTCATTCCCAGTTACGATCCTGTCCAAGAAGGGTTCGATTTTGTTGCATGCAATCAGAGAAGTGCATATGATGATTTGATCATTCAAATTCTTCTCTCAACTTATGTGGCACATATCTCGAATACTCCCACACAAACCCTAGTTTCTGAATATGATCCGAAATGGTTTGCTGAGCTGAATCAAGCCTAACCGCAATCTCCGATGTCAAAAAAGGATTTTTCTCTAACACGCTCTTGATAGTACCATCGTCAATCAAAGATGGTCCCCCAGAGCGTGGCTTATCAGAAAGGTCGAAATCACTTACTTGAAATTTTTCGAACTATCCTCTACATGTTCTGTTAGAAACTGTACCTTCACCAAACACTTTCAATAAATTTCTACATGCTTCTGTAGCATTTCTTCTTTGTTGGAGTTCGCACAAAATACAGAACATAAATGAACTTTATCCACAGCCATGCATAAACGATCCCATCTCACTTAATTAGTTCACTCTTTAGTTCATTTGCTAGGTCAATATGTATACATTCAGTGATAAAAAAAAGTTAAACATGCATCGAGTGAATATGCCCATACTTGTTGAAAATGATTGTAACCGGAACGGACAGAACTTTTCGGTAGACCTTATATTTAAATGAAAGAACAAATTAATTGAGCACATGCTCCGTAAGCTACTTACAATATTTCATAAACTTGTTTAACTAAAATTCTGTTGCCAGATTCACAGAAGTGTATAAACAAACACAAAACAATTATCAAATATAAAACAGGAAATTTTGAACTTATTAAGAGTGGCAACATACTCCCACCTTTTGTATTGCGACCAAAGCTGCAAGCAATATAAAACAATAACAATAAAATACAAAATTACAATTGCCAGTTTTGAGCATAAAACAAAGATATGTAATACAGTGCTAAAAATAAAATGAAAAATATAAGTATAGTAAATTCAAATTTAAAGTCTATAGCCCTAATTAATATTTACAACAATCTACAAGTTTAAACGTTGTCTGGGAACTGTTTGCCAATCGCAACGTGTTTGTTTCACCAGCTGTGAAACGTCTGCCACCTGGATGGTAGCTATGGAGTTATTGCAGTCACTTTTCATTTGAGTCATCCGAAACATATGTAAGGGGTCTTTCATTATATATATAATGACACTTTCTCCTTCCCATAACAACGTGAGCATCTCTTTGTTCATCACACAAGCTTTGCCAAGCCACTTTCATAGAATCTGCTTCATGCTGCAAGCCATCCTCTCCCACCAACCACCATACCATGGTGTTGAAGGTGAACTGAAATGTCACTAGATCTTTTCCTTTGATTCAGATGATTGTTCTCTTTGTACTATGCTTATGATATCAAAACCTGCTTTCTGTATTTCTTCACTTGTTAGCTAAGATGTCATCTGTGAGGTTTTCTTCTTAGCCTTGTTCCCTTCTTCCTTTAGTGAAGGATTTTCTTTGCGTATATTTGGACAAAGTAAGGTGCAAAGTCTCTGTCCATAAATCAATCCTTTCACACTACTGAGACACTTTTTTGCCATATGACCAGGTTTAAGACAAACAAGGCAGCATCTCCGACACATAACCTCTGATTTTCGGTCTTCGTAACTCTTGTTTGACATTTTTTGACCATCCTGGCTAGAATGATGATGGTCACAAAATATATAGCTTATTTTCCCTGCATATGTGTTTACTACTAGTGTAGTAGTCCTAGCTTCATCTCATTGTTTATGAAACTCCGTTTGATTCCTACCACTTCCAAATGCATTTTCTGCTAAAACACGATGCTCTTCTCCATGACATAAGAAAGTCATCAAATTTTTGAGAACCTTTTCCTTTTCAAGGGCTAGATCTTCTGGAACCTCTCTGTTAGACAAGTCTGCCCCAACCCTTTAAGATTTCTGCTGAAAGACATGATACCACAACAAGATACACCATTGTTGCATAATTTGATGTTGTCACATTTAACCCTCTGAGTGGTTGAGGGTCTAATTGAAACTCATTCAAAAGTGGTCTACTTTTTCAAAGCTGGCGGTAGCGAAACGGTTCCTGTTTACTTTAGCGAAATGCTTCGAAAATGCACCACAGTTTTATCCCTTCCCCCCTTTAAGGTACGGGAGGTCTACAAGCGCTTTTGTTGGGGACGATTTTATTGCTTTTTCGGTTTCTGTGTCGTTGGAAAGGGGAGATTTCTCATTCATAGCTGTTGCCTCTTGGGATAAAATTGTGTGATGAATGTTGGATCCACATCACGGCGAACAGAAACCATCCAATTTGTTGAATCATAGTAACAAGCAAATAAAGGATAAAAAAATAAAGATTTAAAGAAATGGAGAGTTAAAAGTTGAAAAATATTTTTAATAAGGCAAAAGAAAATTAATTTTTTTCTCCTATTACTTTTTAAAACTTAAAAAAAAAAAAAAAATTTGATTTTGGTATTACGATTTGATCAAGACAGAAGTAATCTGTAATCATTGCTGAATATCAGACTAAGAAAACGCAAAACGATTTTCCTGTTTTTTTTCTTCTTTTTTTTTAAAAAAAAAATATGAGGTAAAAAGTAAAAGTGATCATCTTTTTTAAAAAGCAAAATGAGAATAAATGTAGAATCATTATATACCAATGATTCCAAAGGTGCCTTCAAGAGTTCCACGCGAATAAAAAAATAATTTGGGGGCTCATGAGGTGTAAATGGGGGTCTATGATCGTGGTTCTCATTAAACCAGATCATGACGTTAATCTTTAAAAAAATTTGATTCAGTGGGAACCAGATTTTACCAATTTAGCGTTTACTAAATTTAGTGAGGTTAGTTTAACAACATAAAAGGTGACTACTATACTAGGTGATAACATAAATTTTATTAATACAAGGAGTATTTCAGCATTTCTTTCCAAAATTAAGCTAAAGAAGTATAATATTGAACGTCACGAATTTTATCAATTTGTCAAAGTCTGTCAGGACATTTTAACCTACGTTTAACATTTAAATGCCCTTACTCAGATTTTGAAACTAAGTTTGAGATTGTTTTTTTTAGTAATACAGCAGTAGACAATCATTTCAAATAGTCGCTTTGAAAAAAAAAAGTGCCATATTGCAATAGGAACTGATTAGAATAGGTCCTAATGAAGATCTTATAGAAACGGATGTCAGTAATTTTGGCTTTAAAAAGACATACCTGATATTTGTCACAAATTATGGAATATCATGAGAAAGTTTTTAAATGTGTTTTTCCTTGTGAGAGGGAGTTTCACTGAGTTTGCCAATCTCAAAACAAAAAAAGAAAGGAAAAGAATTAAAGAAGTAGGCACTTACGAAAAAGGAAGATTAGGGTTAAACCTGACAAGATTGATATTAAATATTGAAAATTTGTTATTGAAACACCAGATTCATCCTTCTCTTTAAAAGCATTTGTTCAGTTATTTTGTTTTAATTTTAATTCATTATATGTGCTTCTTAAGTTTTAAACGCAGAACTATACTTCATTACAGTTAAAAATTTAATTTTTTGAAAGTAGTAGCACCAATTACCAAAAAGACATTTAAGTTGATAAATTTGTAAAAATTTAATATTAGGTAGGCAGGGGTCTACCCGAAACCGAAAAACATGGCAAGGGGTCTATGAGACAAAAAAGTTTGGGAACCTCTGTTATATACGATGAAGAAGTTTGTACAATAAAACTGGGCTTTCTGCATTTTATTATATTTTTAATTTAAAATAACATTAAAGAGATTTTAAGACTTTTAATTTATGCAAATTTTAATCCTTAAATTTATACTTTTCTGTTGAATGAATTTTTTCGGCATAAATCAAATCTCTTCATAACAACTTGCACTAAGAATAAAATAATACTCTCACCACTTCAGCATTTGTGTTGGAACCACATAATACACTTTCAATCAATAATTTTAATAAGGAAATATATTTTTCTTAAATGTGTTAAATGCGAAAGTGTTTCTTCCCATTTTCTATTCAGATTTGATTTTCATCTTTCCATTTCTTTAGTATTACATCCTTTAAATGCATATTCGCATATATTTATAAATGGGAAATTGTCATCCGTAACTACATCTTTCAATTCAGTCATTGCAAAGATGTGTGTGTATTACTGATTAATTTTGTCTTTTAAAAACAGTACACTTAAAACATTTTACATAAGTAAAATTAACTGACAATTTTATATAAGAAATTTTATAAGCAATTTTAACATTTAGAGATGTATCCTTAATTCCAGGATTAGAACCTTACAAATTGTTATTTAATTCTTAAATATTAACAGTATAAATTCATCATCCTCATAACTCATTCTATATTGCAAGAAAACCCTACCTTTTGCTTTTGAAATGTTATTATATTAAAAATTTTGGGTAGTTTTGTAAAAAAATTACACATGTGGAAAAAACGGATTATAATTTTTGGTTTTTAAATAATATTCTCTTAAGTGTCGAGAATTTTTCCAAATTTAAGGCATAATAACGAAAACATCAGGTTTTTTTTAAAAAAATTTTGTGGCCCATATATTTGGAAAGCTTGCTTCAATTGAACTGGGATATCTCTCTTAACATTTTAGGATACTTTCAAACTGTAAAAAAAGGCCTAGGCTCTAGGCTGGATTTTAGACAAAGCATACATTCCAGAAGACCTGAAAACCAAATAGGTTTTAAGAAATTTTAAGTTTTCTGAGATTTGATTTTAGTTTTGAATTCACTTTAAAGTATTTTTGCAATTCTAAATTAAATTAATTGAAAATATTTTTGAACACAAGCCACTTTTTCGTGTGAAATGGGTATTAACTGCGATTTTAATTTCCAAAATCATTTCTGTTTGCTATGTTTTGAAGCTTTTGAGTTCTCTCACATTTACTTAATTAAGATTGATTTAAAGACCACTATATTTATTTGTACACATAATTTATATAATTTAAAAGGTTTTTACTTTTTCATTAATTTTTTCCTGTTGAGAAAATGCCATGACAAAAATGTAAGCAGGCTTCTGTGAGAAATAACATTTGAAAGGAAAGGAATACGCCGACTGAAATTTATAAATCTAAAATCCAGCTTTCACAGATGATGTTACAATTAGACTTCAAAATGTAAAGGTTCTGAATACAAATATTGTAGGAAGTACTAAATATTTCCCTGATGTCTAAACTATATATATACATTATAGTAAATATTTTGTAGTACTACTTTAGTATTTTCAAGTCATGCAACAAAAACCCAAACTTGCTAAACTACACCGATTTAGAAGGAAAAAAAATAGACATTATTTACAAACTTGGTGATTTCGGGATTACCTTTATATCACTATTATTTTGTGTGTATAAATGTTTTGTGTATTTAAAACTCCTGTGAAAATATTAGGTTAAGATGAAACCGAATAATCTATTAAAGTAACAAATGTTATTAATATTGCGTAAAAGAATATTTTGAATTAAAAAAGATATTTTGAGACATAATTATTTCAAGTAGTGTTTGGATGTAGAACATAAGTTGGAAAATAACATTAAAAATTAGAGCTTTACAGACACTATTAGTTTTTGTTTTTGCCTTTCCAAATTTTATAAATGTGTTTTTTTCAGACTTTTAATTTTGGAAATGTGTTTTCTAATCCTCAACGCTTTTTTTTTTTTCTAATCTTGAAATATCTTGTAAATACTCCCAAACATATGGTCCATAAAAGTTCATATGGATTTAGGACTGGGAGCTCCAGTTATGTTTTTTAAAAAATCTTATAGTTAATATTTGAAAAATTTTGTGTTTTTCCAGGTTTAGCTATAAAAATAATTATTAAAATCCAACAAAGAAATAGATTTTAAATTCTATACATTTTGTTTCCAATAATCTAAGAAATATAAATCATTTACAATAATTAAATATTTAATAATTTAGTATTTTATAAAAGTTTTAAAAAACTTCCAAAATGTTCAATGCTTTAAAATTGTTAAATAATGGCTTGTCAAACTAACTTATTATTTTCAGAATCAATATAATAGTATAATTTGAATATAAAACAAAAATTTATTTTACTGTTATAAAACTGTTTATGACTTCTACTCATAATGTAAAAAGAATGAAATATAAATATATAATTTAGTGTAGTCAAAAACAATCATAATTTGTAAAACTCCGGTCCCACTACTAATTCCAATACATTTTACAAACTGTAACTAAAAAAAATTATATACTTACGGGACCAAAAATTTATTTATATATGGAAATATTTTTCCTTATTAAATATATAATGAATAATTACAAGATGATTTCTAAAATCCTAAAAGCCTTTAATGGAGAAAAAGCCCGACATAATTTGGATAGTTAGAAATTTCATTATTTAAATATGCATGCTTTAAAACAAATAAATTTGCAAAGAAAAAGCAATTTACAAAAATTTTTGTATTTACTGAATATAAAATAAATCAGAATTTATCCTCATATATACAAAATTGTGTAAGAAAAGGTTTTGTTCAATTTACAAACAATTGCAAAGAAACTTTTATAAATAATAATTTAAACACATATAAATAGTAGCTCGAGTAGCTGAACAGAGCGACGTTAATATTCACTCACTCACTAAACCAAATTGTATGAAATTTACGGAATAAATGAAAAAATTTTTAGAAGTGGAATATATTAAAAATTTAATTTAAAATTTTAAATATCCAAAGAATTATTAGTATTTATGGTAAATATTTTTCAACTGCGTACGCGAGATGCATACATAAATATATTTTTCGAAATTCAAATGCAGAATTTCAGTGCAGCTAATATAAAATTCCTGGTTTTGTATGGTTAAGATTACAAAAAATGTCCAAATTTTAATTACTTGTTCTTCAGCCAACCTCTATATTAGAACCTAAATGATAAGAGATTTTGCATAAATAGATATTTTTTTAACTTGAATTTAAAATGGATCTTTATATTTATTTATTGACGCAAATGTCAACTGTAAATTTTTCCAGGTGCTTTTCTTTTCTCTTTGCCCGAAGATTCAAGCTTAAAAATTTGAGCTTGTTGTTCCCATTCTCTTTGAAGGTAACTGAAGTTCAGACATTAAAAATTCGATTATAATTCGTTATCTAAACAATACAAAACTAGGAATTGTATGTAAGATACCTGGCTTTGATATTATGAAAAACTAAAGGATTTAAATAGGTTTTTTTTGTTGTTATTTTTATCAATGCGTACAAAATTTTTGCAAGTTCTGTAGTACAGAAACTTGAAAATTATTCATGTTTAGAATTTTAAAAGTTTAACAGGTTTTAAATTTTGAACCTTTTTTTTTATAAATTTTTGACACAAACGAAATAATTCCTTTAAAAAAAACAGAGAAGTATTAATTAAAATAAGAAAAACAAAACTGTAAATTATCCTTATTGTTTTGATATATACTTTGAATTTAAATATAGATATATCATAGATATTTTTAGAGATACATTATAAAAAAACTTAATTCTACTTGAGAATTTTAAGGTAAAGAAAAAAATGTGATTTTGTCAAGCTACCCTTTTCCATCCCAATTCGTTGAATTTCAAATTAATATTAAATCAAAAGTGAGTATATCATCTATATTACTTATGTGATGGAACTTAAAAAATGATTTAAATGAAAGATTTATAAAAATGCTTAGATCGTGAAAACTACATCAAAGAATTTATTTAATTCAAACCCAAAAAAATTTCAAGTCAAGTTTACTTACAAACTTTAACTAATAGTGCATACGCTCTGGAGGTTTTAAATTCTTCCCAGTTTTTTAAGATTGCTGCATGGGAAGAACGGGGCAAGCCATAAAACTTCCTGTCAGAGTCCATTGTGTCACTCCAACCCTCGCTAATTATCCTTCAAGATGTTAAGCCTTTAGGGGGGGGGGGAATTTCGGGAAAAGACGTCTCTAACACTTTCGAAGCTGTTACTTGAGGAGGAAAAAACACGCTTGGTGCATTTTTGGCGAGTCCCCGGTCTTACCGTAAAAAACGTGTGGTGCGTTTTTGAAGCATCTCAGGATGGCAGAAAAAGACGTTTGGAACGCTTAAAGGGTTAATGTTTCTAATGATTGTAAATAGGAACCAAGTTTATAGTATAAATCAGTTAACTTTATGGCTGATTTATTATTCATTAAAGCTAAAAGATCCCAAATATAGATTTCAATCAGTAAATCTTTTCTTCCAAATCGAGACTTTAAATGCTCAATAACTTTTACATAGTTGCTTTTAGAAGGAGGATAACTTTCAGCAATATCACATGCTTTAGAGTTTGGTTTTAACAAAGAAAGTAGGTATTGGAATTTATCTTCTCGTAAGTTTTTATCATCATGCACCTGGCAAAACTGACCCCAAAATGCAATCCATGATCTAGGCATAAAATCATACTCTTTTAAACTTAATTTAGGGAGTTTCAAATTATCCGGTGTAATCTCACTTGAAATTTCAGATTTACTTTCATCATGTTTGTTTTAATTATTTTCATATATAATCCTTATTTCAGTAAATCTGTCCCTGTAAGATTCCATTGTATCATATTCTTCATTAGTAAAATTAATTATTTTTCAATTACCTGATTTACTTTAAATAAACGTTCTGCTTTTTTGCAAACTTTACTGAACTGAATGTCAATGTTCTTTTCACTATTTATATTATGATGAATATCATCAAAAGAATTAGCTGCTATAGTAAACAGACAGCATAAATTAGTTCTTTTAGCCTCATTATTAACTTCAGTTTTTATACTTCAGCCTCATTCTTTTTTTCCTTCTGAATCTCGAATCATTTCATATATTTTTAACGTATATCAAATTTATCTCAAACACTCAACACGAGACAGAACTTCTTATATACAACACAGAAGCAATCACAAATTAAATAAAATCATAAATTAATTACTTTACCTCCAAAAAGTAATAATGCAGTTCGTAAATTTGGCTACTTCAGGTTGGCTTAATTACAGTATTCTGTCCTTTCAGCGGACGCCACTTTGTTGTGATTCGAGAAAACTATTCTTCTTCGATTACAATATTCTTTTATTTTTCTTTGACATGCAGGATAAATGAGGCTATTTACAGTTTTGAATAAATGAAGCTATTTACATGAAAGAACGAATTAATTGAGCACATGCTCCATAAACATAAAATATTATATAGTTCTTTTCTTAGCATAAAACGTAAACTACTTAGAATATTCATAAACTTATTTAACTAAAATTCTATTGCCAGATTAAGAAGTGAATAAAAAGCAAAACAATAATCAAATAATATAAAACATGAAATGTTGAACTTATTAGGAGTGGCAACAATAACAAATGAATGACCAAGTTTAACATATTCGATGTTAATGTTTCATTTTAGTTCAGAAACCATAACAGGAATTTCATCTGTATGACAATTTTTTTAACCGAGAACTTGTGCTATAAGGCTTTTTCTCACGTTTACAAAAAAATTCAAAATTAATATATTTAGGAGAGCCCTGTGTACCTAGGACCACCCCATTTTATTTAAATAACAGTTAGTTCTAAGTTTTATTGCTCATTTGGGTGAGTGACAACACCAATCCCTACTTTGGCATTCATTTTGAAATGTTAAAAAAGAAAGCTGTGGCAAGTTATAAATGAAAAATTTTTTTACATGGTCTGAAGTAAAATTTTGCAGCCCGTCTTTTTTTCTTTGAATTCTAGTACATAATTTTGTTTGTAACATCAAGTACTAAATTAGATTTAAAATAAATCCCCTCTCCATGTGGGTTTTTCTGTAGAAGATATTTTGTATGAAATTACATTGTCTTGTACCTAGGGCCACATAATTGCTTTGCTTCTAGATCCATGGCCCTAGGTACAGTTGCAATTAATATTCTTTATTATTTTATTTAGAAAAGTTTTTATAATAAAAAGGAGGAAAATGGCCTTAATAATCTGAACCATTCTGATTTAGTCAAGTTTTTTTATTATTATTGGATGTTATTTAAATGAGAGGAGTGTATATTTTGTTCTGAAACTTTCAATATGCTTGATTTATAAAAAGTGTGTTTGCTACCATTGTTGTTATTATTCAGGATTATTATTCTGTTTGCACAAACATAAGAATTCATTTAATGAAAAAACCCAATTCTTAATAGTTATAAAAACAGAAGCATAATTTTAAATTTCAATTAAGCATAATTCTCGAAGTAAATCAAACAGAGGTGGCCGAAAACCAGAAGGTTGTAGAATCTTGGCTGATTTTCCGGAAAAGGAAGAAATAAAAAACATCATGAGATTAAATTAACCACAAAAAAAAAACTTGTGAAAAAACCAGAATTTGTGTGTGTGTGAATTTGAGGCAGCTTCATTCGAAGAATTATCAGATGTTTAAGATTCTCATTCCACTGATGATGCAAATTTTACAGCAGCTGAAGTAAGGAATACTATTGAAAAAGGGGATTTTTCTTTAACAAAAATCCAAGGCAAAAAAACTTAATATTTTTATGTGGCAGAAATAATAAATGTTAAAGAAGAACACTAGTGTTAAATTTCCGAAGAGAGAATATTGAACGTTCACGTAAGTTTCTTCTTTATGATAAAGAAGAAACTTATAAAATTGACAACAGAAATATTATGTTCAAATTGCACCAATCACAATCTGTTGGTGCTTCAGAGCAACAATGTATGCAGCTCACTTTTCGAACCAGTTTTTTAAACTATAATTTTGAATGAAAATACATATAATTGATTAAAAATTTTGCGCATCACAACTTAAATAGTTACATGATAAATCAATGTATTAGCTGATATTGCTTCTTTTATTAAATTCATGTGTGTATGTTTGTTTTCTATTCATTACAGAGTAAAACCTAACTTCCAGGGAAAGGCTCTAGGTACAGCAGCTGCTGGCCCTAGGTACAATGATATCATTGTACCTAGAGCCATTTGTGAAGTTTTTTAAAACCTTTTATTTCACAGAATTTATTATTTTAAGTATTTATATTAATGCCAATTGGATGGTAGTTTGCATAATGATGACTGCATATCAGTTTCACATTTTTAAAGAGACTAGTGGCTCTGTTTTTGTGCATTGAAAAAAAATGGTCCTAGGTACACAAGTTTCCCCTACCATGACGATATGCAAGTATTGCATTCTCTAGCCGAGTTTTATGACTTCATGTTAATGTTAAATACACTGCCAGTAGCATTAGGGGCCTTCTTTCTTTGCTAGTAGACCTTTTTCATGTTGTCTCAACTAACTGTGAGAATTTCTCACCGCACAAGTGTTGCAGTTTCAATTCTATGTCCAGTGTGAGTTTCTCAATGAACAAGTTCTGACATTTTAATTTGCATTTAATGCTAGTTAAATCTCTTTCCAATTATTGTTCTACCTCTACACAGCTATAAAACCTGCCTCTTAGAACAAAATTGTACACCATTGCTAATAATGATTGTATTGATGAATGTGATGAACCACAAACTCTGTAGTTCATTTGGTGTTCCAAAAAAAAAGGAGGGGGGGGGGTGATTTGGTCCCCTTTAAACCAAAAAAGAAAAGTAAATTTGTTTTATTTGTTTTGGTCATTTCAACTCTTTACAATAACAAAATCTGAGAATGTAACTTTTTATAAGCTTTTTAAAGGAAGAAAATATCTGCTGATTAAATGAAAGACACCATTTTTTTTTGTCTAGAATAAGTTGTACATGGCCTTCAACATTTTTCTTTCTCTGGAAAACACTGAATGAATAAATTGCAAAATTATCTACACTATTAAAATCCGAAGGTAAACAAACGTATCTATATCTATGTATGTGCGTCTATCTTCTCACGAACCGTACGACGCAGAAAGTCGAGGAAGGTACCAAAAGATCGGGAACGATCAGAGGAAGCCGTTTTGCCCATTTATATTCCGATATTGTAATTAGTTTAAAAGATATTAATTAAAAACCTTAAAACGCCTAATTGTTTTACTCCTGCCGGTTGTTTACTTGGCGGAACTTCCCTTCCGTTTCGGCCGAGCGGTAATCTTACGTTTTCCACCATATTAAAATTGTCATCTAATTTTCGGTGTCGAAATTAGACAAAAAAAAATTACAGAATCGGAAAGATCATTTATTTCGCCACGACACGGTATAATTTTTTTTTGTAAAATAACGATATTTTCTATTTTTTTCGAATTTTTTAAAATAGTGTTAAAACTGATGCGTTTTTATGAAAATTATTTCTAAATCGTTGGGTATGAATTAATTTTCGTGTTATTAAATCGATATTCTACACTAATTAACTTCAAGCCTTTCTCTTTTAGATCCATTCATTTAAAAAATAAAATTCCCAAAACTTTTTTTTTAAAGAATTTTTAAAAAGTAGTCTTAATTTTTACTTCACATTGAATAACTTCGTCATTTATGAAGATAATCTCACAAAATCTTTTTTCCTTGTGTACAATAATATTATCCGTAACATATATGAAGATTGAAAAATTTGCTTCAAAATTACGGATTTTAAAAAAAAAATTGTGATTTTCATAAACTTATATTTTTCTGAGAAATAAATTAAAAAGTAGTAATTTGTACATTTTTTATTTCAAAGTACGTTTTTTTGGCAAATAGTTGGTGATGTTTGAGAGCATTAACGTAAAAATTATGCCCTTAAAATGAAGGTAATGATCTTTAAAATAATTTAAAATACGCGATTTTACATTTAGCCAAACATTGGCGTCGAAAATTAGCTTTGCGCTAAAGACTTCTGACCTGTTTCGTTTTCGACCGCATGTAACTCAAGGGTTACACTAAAAAAATTCTGCCTTAAACAGGGGGAAATCAGTAACTTTGGCGAGTAAAAAAAAAAAAATTGCGAGTGAAAAAATTACTTTTTCGTCCTCCCATTCATTATTGTTGCCTATTTTCATTTTTCGCTACGGGTCCCGGTAGCACAGTCGGTAGCGCTTCGCTTCTCTCATTTACACCGTAAAGCAGATCGTGTCTCTGCGAGTTCGAATCGTGGAGATCTCTTTTTTTTCATTTCTGCTAATTTTTCCCACGTAAATTAATTTCACTGATAAATACTTATTTTAACATGATCCTCTGTTATTTTAATGTACTTTTTTTTTTGCCTTCTAAAAGGTTTTTTTCTGATTTTTAATCATTTAAGTTTTTTTTTCTGATTTTTAATCATTTAAAGTAATTTCTATCTTTTTCAACAATTCGATTTTTTTCATTTCTGCTTATTTTTCCCACCCGTAAATTAATTCTCTCTTCTTCAATGATTGAATTCACTTGCTGCATCCCTACTGATCTGAAATTTACTTCATTTTCAATGCTGTCATTCTGTAAGCAAATGGTATGTCAGAATTAATTGCTAAATGAGCATTTTTAATCAATTTTATTAAAAATAATTAATAAGTTAGTTTTGTATAATATAATTTTTTTCGCAGATACGTGTTTAAATAATTGTAACACAGAGTAGAATGAAAAACTATAAAATTTAAATTTAAAAAAATTAAATGTTTTTATCAAATAGTATTATTTTCTTTTTGAATGTTTTTTTCAGTGAAAATGTTAGCATATAACTAGGTTTTCCCCCAAAAGTGCATTTTTAACACTTATATATGTTTAATCAAACATCTCCAAACGTTTCAAGAGCTATCAGTAGAATTTTTATTAGTATTTATTGATAATGGATTTAAATTAATATATTTTTTAAAAATTAAAATGCATTCAATGCATTTCTGAGATTCATTTAAAATATTTATCAGTATCGAAATTTTTGTTCTCTTTCATAAAACTTATAGTTTACTTTAAAATAATGCGTAATTGCATGAAACTTTTTTCCCCGTGTCGAATATTTCAAAAAATTCTCACAATTTTACTTCAAGAATTAAAATAGTAGTGAAATTTTGTAATTTGAAAAATTTATACTTTCTGTCTTTTTTTCAGCATACAACTATTTTTAAAAAAACTAGACTTTCGTTTCCGGGAAATAAAAAATTGCAACGAAAGATTTGGAAAGTGAATGGGTGATTTTAAAATTCACCCTGTTTGCCTATTCGAAAATTTTTGGTGACGGACATCGAAATTTTCAACCATTCTCAAGTGACGAGGACGACACCTGAGCTTTCACCCATCTTAAAGAATTACCACACCACACCAACGCAAGAACAAATTTCGAAAAAGGGAGTTTTTATGACATAGTTAAAGAAATCACTCACATCGCACGCATACACACACACAAGTGCTATCGGCCTGAGGGAAACACGAAATTTCCATGGGGATGAAATTATTCACTCAGGAAAAGGAAAGAATTGGATAGTGAAGTGGGTGATTTTTAAATTCGCACTGTTTGCCTATTCAAGGGTTTTTGGTGACGGACCTCGAAATTTTCAACCATGCTCAAGTGACGAGGACGACACCTGAGCATTCACCCATCTTTAAGAATTACCACACCACACCAACGCAAGCACAAATTTCGAAAAAGGGAGTTTTTATGACATTGTTAAAGAAATCACTCACATCGCACGCACACACAAGTGCTATCGGCCTGAGGGAAACACGAAATTTCCATGAGGGTGAAGTTATTCACTCGGTAAAAGCCCGTGCAACGCCGGGCTAAGCGGAGAGGAAAGAAACAAAGAAATCAAAGTAATTTCGGAAAATAATATTGGAAGTGCTGAATTTGTGAAGTTGAGTGAATATTAACGTCCCACTGTTGAGCAACACGAGGCCTTTTAGGGACGGTCCGCGTAATTTTGAATTATGGTCAAGTGACGCGAACGACACCTGAGCTGGTACCCCCCTCTCCTAACTACCACACCACACCAATGGGAGGACGTTTGAGCTCTCGACATATTTTACGTGCATCCCTCCCCTACACGGCGGGTCTTCAGTGGTACTAGGATCGAGAATTTGTGAAGAGAAGGGAAAATGTTAAGCAACAAAGCCATGACACGCACTTACGGGTCATGCACTCACATCGTACGCGTCAAACCCCACAAAAGTGTTGGCGTTAGAATAAAAGGAGGAAATTAACATGGGGATTAAGTTATACCCATGGTATAAGCCCGTGCAACGCCGGGCCATGAAAGCTAGTCTACACTATTAAAATTCGAAGGTAAACAAACGTATCTATGTATGTATCTATGTGCATCTATCTTCTCACGAACCGTACGACGCAGAAAGTCGCGGAAGGTACCAAAAGATCGGGAATTTTCCGGGGAAGCCGTATTGCCCATTTATATTCCGATATTGTAATTAGTTGAAAAGATATTAATTAAAAACCTTAAAACGCCTAATTGTTTTACTCCTGCCGGTCGTTTACTTGGCGGAACTTCCCTTCCGTTTCGGCCGAGCGATAATCTTACGTTTTCCACCATATTAAAATTGTCATCTAATTTTCGGTGTCGAAATTAGACAAAAAATAATTACAGAATCGGAAAGATCATTTATTTCGCCACGATACGGTATAATGTTTTTTGTAAAATAACAATATCTTCTATTTTATTCCAATTTTTTAAAATAGTGTTAAAACTGATTCGTTTTTATGAAAATTATTTCTAAATCGTTGGGTATGAATTACTTTTCGTGTTATTAAATCGATATTCTACACTAATTAACTTCAAGTCTTTCTCTTTTAGATCCATTCATTTAAAAATAAAAATTCCCAAAACTTTTTTTTTAAAGAATTTTTAAAAAGTAGTCCCAATTTTTACTTCACATTGAATAACTTCGTCATTTATGAAGGTAATTTCACAAAACCTATTTTCCGTGTGTACAGTAATATTATCCGTAACGTATACGAAGATTGAAAAAATTGCTTCAAAATTACGGATTTTAAAAAACATTTTGTGATTTTCGTAATAGGATGTTTTTCTGAGAAATAAATTAAAAAGTAATAATTTCTACATTTTTTATTTCAAATTACGTTATTTTTGCAAATAGTTGGTGATGTTTGAGAGCATTAACGTAAAAATTATGCCCTTAAAATGAAGGTAATGATCTTTAAAATAATTCAAAATACGCGATTTTACATTTAGCCAAACATTGGCGTCGAAAATTAGCTTTGCGCCAAAGACTTCTGACATGTTTCGCCTTCGACCACATCTAACTCAAGGGTTACACTAAAAAAATTCTGCCTTAAACAGGGGGAAATCAGTAACTTTGGCGAGTAAAAAAAAAATGCGAGTGAAAGTTTTTTTTTTTTTAATCTCGCATTCATTATTATTGCCTATTTTCACTCTCCGCTACAGGTCTGTAGTTGCAAAGCGCGTTGCTTTCGCAAAGTATCTAATTCTTTCTTGTGGCTGGTTTCGAATCTAGCGAATTTGATTTTGTTCGTTTCTGCTTATTTTTAACACATAAATTAATTTTACTGATAAATACTTATTTTAACATGATTCTCTGTTATTTTAATGTACTTTAATTTTTTTTTTTTTTTTTTTGCCTTAAAAAAGGTTTTTTTCTGATTTTTAATCATTCAAAGTAATTTCTATCTTTTTCAACAATTCCTAACAAGAAGCTTTCATTTCTGTTTATTTTTCCCACGTAAATTTTTAGTGCTGCCATTATTTAAGCAAACGGAATGTCACAATTAATTGCTAAATGAACATTTTTAATCAATTTTAATGTAAAAATATTAATAAGTTATAGTTTTCTATTTTATAAATATCGATGAATTTAAAAGAAAATGATTTTTAAAAAGTTCATTGATATTTAGAAACAGTGATTAAAAAAGTAAAATGCCGAAAACTATCTTTTTTTTTTTGAATTTAAAAAAAAAACTTTTTTTTTTTTAGGAAACAAAGATTTTTTGCATATTTTATGATTTTTTCCAAAATTAATCAACATCGTTACTTTTAAATAAAAATGATTTTTAAAACTTTTAGAATCAGTCATTTTAAAAAAAAGCCAAAAACTTTTTTCAACAAATTTTAATAAAACACTCATAATACTTAAATCAATCATTTAATAATTTCTTCTTTTATAAAGGTAATTGCATGAAACCTTTTTCCCCCGTGTCGAATATTTCAAAAAATTCTCACAATTTTACTTCAAAAATTAAAATAGTGAAATTTTGTAATTTGAAAAATTTATACTTCCTGTCTTTTTTTCAGCACACAACTATTTTTAAAAAGGCTACAGTTTCGTTTCCGGGAAAAAACTATTTTTCTTTAAAAAATTTTATAGAAAAAAAAACAACTTTTTTTTTTTTACAAATCAATGCTGTTTTGTATATTTTATGATTTTTTCTCTTCCCGTGTGTCGATTTCGCTTAAAAATTACGGATTTTAAAGATTTCTTTTTGTGATTTTCATAAAATAATGTTTTTGCGAGAAATAATACAAGCATTATTTTTGTAACCTTTTTCTTTCAAAATTATTGTTGTTTCCAATCAATTGTGAAAACTTGGAATTTTCAATTAAAAATTGAGCCCTCAAAAATAATGAAAGCTTTAAAGACACTCTAAAGGCTTTGCGCATGCGCTAGAATCATTATTTTTTTTTTCTCCCTCTGTTTAACGCTCAGTGGCCAAGGTCAAACTTGCTGTTCTTGGCAAAAGTGAATGAGTGGAATAAAAAATACTGTAAAAAAAATATAATTCTGAAACATATATTACTCTCACACACAGTATTATTTTCTTTTTGAATGATTTTGTGCAGTGAATGTAAATAAATTTCCAGGCTTTTTCATTCTTATATATTTTCAATCTAACATTCAAAAACAACGAAATGAAAAAATGAATAGTCCTTTCGATAATTAACGATGAGAATTTTTGTATTTATTTTTTTAGAAAACGGATTTAAAATAATAGATATTTTACGAAACTAAAGCAATATTTAATTTTTTTATTATTATTTATAGATAATGGAATTAAATTAATATATTTTTTTTAAATAAAAGGAATGTTTCTATTATTTTCTTATTAAATTATTTGTTAATAAAAAGTATATCGCCTATTATTTTGGATAAAAATACGTTCTAGAGACCTTTTTAAGCTAACTGTAAGTAGCGATTGATTGATTAATGAAAACCTGAAAATTATTTAATTATTTTAGATTCCTAGAAATTATCTATTATTAAAAAATGATGACTTTTTTTTTACTCAAGCATCAAAATAGTTTTCTTTTATTGTTTAAATTTATTATTTTTTTACTAAAGCAATATTGTTTTTGACATGTCATGAATAGAAACTTGAAGATAAATCTTATATCTGAGGGGAGAGTCAGGGGGAAAATAGTTCTACAGTCAAATAAGCCACTGTAACACCGTGCTGTAGAAAGAGAACTGAAACTTGTCTGACATTAGTAAGATCTGGAAGATATATTTTTTTTATAAAAAAAAGGGAATTGTAGTGACGTTAATATAAAGGAATCACACATATACCAGGAACTTTGATAAAGGAAGGTGAATTTCCATGGCAGTATGTTATGCATTCGAAACAAATTTTAATAAAACACTCAAAATACTTAAAAAATCATTTAATAATTTCTTCTTTTATAAAAATAATTGCATGACACATTTTTCCTGTGTGTCGAATATTTCAAAAAATCCTCACAATTTTACTTCAATATTTAAAATAGTAGTGAAATTTTGAAATTTGAAAAATTTCTACTTTTTTGTCTTTTTTCAACATACAACTATATTTAAAAAGGCTACATTTCAACCTGTTTGCCTATTCGAGAATTTTGGTGATGGACCTCGAAATTTTCAACTATTATCAAGTGACGAGGATGACACCTGAGATTTCACCCATCTTTAATAATTACCACACCACACCAACGCAAGAACAAATTTCGAAAAAGGGAGTTTTTATGACATAGTTAAAGAAATCACTCAGATCGCGCGCGCGCACACACACACACAAGTGCTATCAGCCTGAGGGAAACACAACATTTTTCCATGGGGATGAAGTTATTCACTCGGTAAAACGAAAGAATTGGAAAGTGAGTGGGTGATTTTTAAATTCGCACTGTTTGCCTATTCGAGGGTTTTTGGTGACAGACCTTGAAATTTTCAACCATGCTCAAGTGACGAGGACGACACATGAGCTTTCACCCATCTTTAATAATTACCACACCACACCAACGCAAGAACAAATTTCGAAAAAGGGAGTTTTTATGACATTGTTAAAGAAATCACTCACATCGCACACACACACACACAGGTGCTATCGGCCTGAGGGAAACACGAAATTTCCATGAGGGTGAAGTTATTCACTTGGTAAAAGCCCGTGCAACGCCGGGCTAAGCACAGAGGAAAGAAACAAAGAAATCAAAGTAATTTCGGAAAATAATATTGGAAGTGCTGAATTTGTGAAGATTGAGTGAATATTAACGTCCCACTGTTCAGCTACACGAGGCCTTTTGGGGACGGTCCACGTAATTTTGAACCATGGTCAAGTGATGCGGACGACACCTGAGCTGGCACCCCCTCTCCTAACTACCACACCACACCAAAGGGAGGACGTTTGAGCTCTCGATTTATTTTACGTGCATCGCTCCCCTACACTGCGGGTCATCAGTGGTACTAGAATCGAGAATTTGTGAAGAGAAGGGAAAATTTTAAGCAACAAAGCCATGACACGCACTCACGGGACATGCACTCACATCGTACGCGTGAAATCCCACAAAAGTGTTGGCGTTAGAATAAAAGGAGGAAATTAACATGGGGATTAAGTTATACCCTCGGTATAAGCCCGTGCAACGCCGGGCCATGAAAGCTAGTCTACACTATTAAAATCCGAAGGTAAACAAACGTATCTATATCTATGTATGTGCGTCTATCTTCTCACGAACCGTACGACGCAGAAAGTCGAGGAAGGTACCAAAAGATCGGGAACGATCAGAGGAAGCCGTTTTGCCCATTTATATTCCGATATTGTAATTAGTTAAAAAGATATTAATTAAAAACCTTAAAACGCCTAATTGTTTTAACTCCTACCGGTTGTTTATTTGGCAAAGCTTCCGTTCCGTTTCGGCCGAGCGGTGATCAGACGTTTTCCACCATTTTTAAATTGCCATCCGATTTATACTTTTCAAATCAGACAAAAAATAATTATAGAATCGGAAAGATCATTTATTTCGCAGCGATACGGTATAATTCTTTTTGTAAAATAACGATATTTTCTATTTTTTCGAATTTTTTAAAAAAGTGTTAAAACTGATGCGTTTTTATGAAAATTATTTCTAAATCGTTGCGTATGAATTTATTTTCGTGTTATTAAATCGATATTCTACACTAATTTTCAAGCCTTTCTCTTTTTGATCGTCATTTAAAAAATAAAATGCGCAAAACTTTTTTTCCTATGAATTTTTAAGTAATACTCACAATTTTAACTCCACATTGAATAACTTCGTCAAATATTAAGATTATCATACAAAACTTTTTTTGCATTTGTAAAATAATATTATACAACTTCTGTGCGAAGATTGAAAAATTCACTTAAAAATTACGGATTTAAAAAAAAAATTTGTGATTTTCGTAAAATAATGTTTTTGCGAGAAATAATTTAAGCAGTATTTTTGTTACAATTTTTCTTTAAAAATTATCTTTTCTTCCAATCAATGTGTAAAAATTTGAAATTTTCAATTTTGAAATTTTTAAAGGGGAATTCCCTTTTTTTTTCATGCTCTCTCTCATGGCTAAAGCTATTTGCTATCGATAAAAGTATTTAATACATTACAGATAAACGTTTTAAAGTGTTCTAGCTTTTATTTTTTTTATGATAGTTTTCCTCATTCTTAAAGAATGACTTTTTTAAGAAAAGTGGAATAAAAAATACTGTAAAAAAAATATAATTCTGAAACATATTTTAGTCTCACATACAGTATTATTTTCTTTTTGAATGATTTAGTGCAGTGAATGTAAATAAATTTCCAGACTTTTTCATTCTTATATACTTTTAATCAAACATTCAAAAACAACACAATGAAGAAATGAATAGTCCTTTCAATAACTAACGGTGAGAATTTTTGTATTTATTTTTTTAGAAAATGGATTTAAAATAATATATATTTTAAGTAACTAAAGCAATATATTTTTCTATTATTCATCACTAGATTAATTATGTAATGTGAATACTGTATAATCTGTTTTTTTCTGGATAAAACGAGAGATAATAGTTTTCTGGACTATACTTAAGTTACCATTATATAAAGATTGATTGGTAAATGAAAATACCACACATACACACAAACCTCTTGTGTTATTTTAAGCTCTAAGAAAATACTTATTGTTAAAATAATGAATATGCTTGGTTTTTTCTAATATATTATATCAGAACGTGTTTTATTTGTTGCTTTAAATATACATTTTTTTAAGTAAAAAAACATTGTTTTCTGTAAATCATTATTGATCATTCAGAATCAGTGATTAAAAAAATAAAATACTGAAAATTATCTTTTTTTTAAGAATTTTAAAACTTTTTTTTTACAAAACAATGATATTTTGCATAGTTTATGATTTTTTCTCAAATGAATCAATACAATGCCGTTGCGCTTAAATAAAAATGATTTTTAAAACTTTTAGAATCGGTGATTTAAAAAATAAAAAGCCGAAAACTTTTTTGAACGAATTATAATAAAACACACAAAATACTTCAATCAATCATTTAATAATTTCATCATTGAAAAAAGATAATTGCATGAAACTTTTTCCCGTGTGTCAAACATTTCAAAAAATTCTCACAATTTTACTTCAAGATTTAAAGTAGTATGAAATTTTGTAATTTGAAAAATTTCTACTTTTCTGTCATTTTTCAACATACAACTAATTTTAAGAAAGCTACGTTTTCATTTCCGGGGGCTAAAAAATTGCAATGAAAGAATTTAAAAGTGAGTGAGTGATTTTTAAAGTCGCACTGTTCACCTACTCAAGGGTTTTTGGCGACGGACCTTGAAATTTTCAACCATGGTCAAGTGACGAGGACAACACCTGAGCTTTCACCCGTCTCTCCTAATTACCACACCAACGCAAGAACAAATTTTAAAAAGGGGAGTTTTAATGACATAGTTAAAGAAATTACTCACATCGCGCGCATACACACACATAAGTACTATCGACCTGAGGGAAACAGGAAATTCCCATGGGGATTAAGTTATGCACTCGGTAAAAGCCCGTGCAACGCCGGGCTAAGCGGAGAGGAAAGAAACAAAGAAGTCAAAGTAATTTAGAAAAATAATATTGGAAGTGTGATTTTGTGAAGATAAGGGAAAATGTTAAGCGAGAATGCCATGATACGCACTCAAGGGCCATGCACTCACATCGTACGCGTCCCTCCCACACAAGGCGTCAGAAAGAAAGGAGGGAATTAACATGGGGATTAAGTTATATCTTTGGTAAAAGCCCGTGCAACGCCGGGCTAAGCGGAGAGGAAAGAAACAAAGATATCAAAGTAATTTCGAAAAATAATATTGGAAGTGCTGAATTTGTGAAGATTGAGCGAATATTAACGTCGCACTGTTCAGCTACACGAAGGCTCTTGGGGACGGTCCGCGTAATTTTGAACCATGGTCAAGTGACGCGGACGACACCTGAGCTGGCACCCCCTCTACTAACTACCACAACACACCAACGGAAGGACGTTTGAGCTCTCTACAGATTTTACGTACATGCCTCCCCTACACGGCAGGTCTTCAGTGGTACTAGGATCGAGAATTTGTGAAGAGAAGGGAAAGTGTTAAGCAACAAAGCCATGACACGCACTCACGGGTCATGCACTCACATCGTACGCGTCAAACCCACACAAAAGTGTTGTCGTTAGAATAAAAGGAGGAAATTAACATGGGGATTAAGTTATACCCGCGGTAAAAGCCCGTGCAAGGCTGGGCCATGAAAGCTAGTATTCAAGCTTAACACAGGAATTATAAAAGAGCAATGTAACCATTTCTACAGCAAAAAAACTGTAAATCTAATGAAATATCATGTACATGCCAGATCTCAGATTTTAGCATTTCTCATAGAAGAGAGAGAATAAAAAAAGTTGATTCTCACAGTATAAGACAGTAACGAAGTCAGCTCATATGAAATAAAACTAATGTTTTGATATTACTGTCCAGAAAAAAGAAATGTTGTATACAGTGTAACAAGCCTAAATGTTTCACTCACATGAGATATATATTTTTTCTAATTCTAATATTTAGAGTTAGTTTTAGGTTCAAATATATTTGTGATAATTTCTTCAATTATTTGGAAATTATGATCTGTTATACAATAAACAAATTACAGTTAAAAAGATTGAAAATACACACAAATAAAATTTTTGAGCAAAATTTAATGAGTGAGTGATTTTAATTTTTGCCAAACTGCAAAGCAACAGCAATTGGTGAAGGACCTCATAATTTTGAACCACAATCAAATGATCAGGACTCCCTGAGCTGACACACTCTCTCCAAACCATGCCAACTAGAGAAGTTTGAACCTCAACAGATTTCACATGTATAAGCTCCTGCACATGATGGGTCTTCAGTGACATAGGTTTTGAACCTGTGATTAGACAACGCCTGCTACCAGTTCATAACCATGACCACTCGGCTAACACAGCCTTGATGAGCATGAGAGAAAATCTCAGGCATAAGTTTTCACAAATTAAAGCAAGCACTGCATTAAAGAATTTATTACATACTTCACAACGATGGTTTTTAACAAAATACAATAGAAAAATATGTAAAATTTTTTTAAAATTTCTGTTCAAGAAAGAGAAATTATTCTTGCTTTTAGGCTAGCTAAAAAAATGAAATTTATTAAACTGTTTAAGTTTGTTTAATAAATTTCATTTTTTTAGCTAGCCTAAAAGCAAGAATAATTTCTCTTTCTTGAACAGAAATTTTAAAAAAATTTTACATATTTTTCTATTGTATTTTGTTAAAAATACAATAGAAATTTGAGATTCAGAAGGCATGCAGGATTTGCAATTCCCCAAGAAACATTTATACAACCAACCATAATATATGAATATAAAGGCTGTAATTCAAGTTAAAATTTTTCATGATATATAAATCAGCCACATTTTTTTATCTTGTGTCTAAATATTTGCAACAAAATGGATAAACTTGGATGAATCATTACTATAGATCAACGTTATAAGCAGGGCATCAAACCAGAACTGAACTGAAACCCATTAGGGGAAAAAAACATTATTTTGATCAGAACGAAAACCGGAACTGAAACAAAACAAAAAATATTGGCTTATTTCTGTTCAGCAATTTTTATATATTAAATATTGGGTTGTTCGGAAAGTAATTTTGGTTTTTTTTGTGGAAATGAAAGACAGTTTTCATATAATAAACAAATACTTTATTAAATTATATATTGGCCGTTCTGGTCCAACACCTTTTGCCATCTTCCTGGTAGTAGCATAATTCCACGCTCATAAAATTTTTGGTCTTTGCTGGCAAAAAACTGATCGAGGTGGTTTTTGACCTCCTCATTTGAGGTGAAGGTTTTACCATCTAAAAATTTTTGGAGTGACCGGAACAAATAAAAATCCGATGGTGCCAGGTCTGGAAAATATGGTGGATAAGACATTGTATCTCCCATTCAAGCTGTAAAAGCTTTTGGCGAGTGACCAAACTTGTGTGAGGTCTTGCGTTGTCTTGGTGAAACACTACACCTTTCCTGTTGATTAGTTCTGACCTTTACTGTTGAAGTGCATCATTCAGTTTGTAAAGCCGATGACAGTAGACTTCCGAATTAATCGTTGTGTTATCCGGTAAAAGCTCCAAAAAAAAACGATTCCTTTAAAATCCCCCCAAACAGACAGCATCACCTTTTTTGCTGAATATCGGCTTTGGAAATGGTTTGAGCCGGTTCATCTTTTTTGCTCCATGACCTCTTGCGTTTGACGTTGTTGTATACAACCCATTTTTCGTCCCCAGTGATGATGCGCTTCAAAAACGGATCATTTTCGTGACGTTTGAGAAGCGAATCACAGACATCAATGCAGCGACACAGATTTCTCTCTGTGAGAACATGGAGAACCCATACATCGAGCTTCGAGTATAATCCCAGGCCTTTCAAGTGGTCATAAACTGTTGAATTTGATAAATTTAACCTCAATCCGATCTCACGTGTTGTTATTCGCCGGTTCGCATCAACTAATGCCTTTATCGCGTCTTTATCAGCTTCAACCGGCCTTCCCGAACGTGGTGCATCTTCGACATCAAAATTTCCGGATCGAAATTTAGCGAACCAGTTCTGGCACTGGCGTACTGTCAACACACCTTCTCCATACACATCAGTCAATTTCTTTCTGGCTTGAATATCATTTTTACCCTTTCTGTAGTAAAACAGTAAGATATGTCGAAAATGCTGCTTATCGCTCTCCATATTTAAAAGGGCACCAACCAAAAACTACTGCGTAGAATTAATTGGAATTTTTCACACACAAGCCTTGCTATATGAGCTCTCAAAGCATATGAAAATTATACAGCTTAAATGTGAAGTTGGGTGCAAAAAAATACAATTAAATCCTCTGTCGGGAAAAAATGAAATTACTTTCCGAACAACCCAATAAATAACCTTTTTGTTAAATAATTATTTTATGGCCAAGTGCACGGTGTGAGCCGCAATTGAAGAGAGTACACATAAGTCAACATAATCATCAACTTGTTGTTTCAAATCCCCTAGGAAAGCCTACACAAAGTCCATTTGATCTTTCCGCATAAGAATGTCACAAGCCAGATGTTGTTCTCTAAACAACGGTCCATGGAAATGCCCCGGCAGTCCAGAAGATGAGCAAGAGAAGCAGGGACAGGTAAAGAAAGACTTTACCCCCTGCACAAAGATCATACCAGGCAGGTGGCCGCTTCTAAAGCGTGCCAAGGCCGTCTGAAGAGCCCTGGATCTCCTACACTGTAGAGATAGACAAGGACTCTTAGCTGCATACCAGTGGTGAGCAGGGGGGTTTCACCAAGTCAGATTCATTTTAATTCTGTTGAGGGAATGAATTTCAGAGCTGCCTAAGACAGAGGAATTGAGGTCAGGGAGATCACAAGCTTACCAGCCAACTCATCAGTAGCATCCCAGGCACATCCATATATGATGGTCAATTTGGAAATAATATCTAGACCAGTACTGTCCAAAACCTTTGGCTAATTCTTTAAATATTGCATGGAGCTCTTGCTGTCTGTTAGGAACCAAATACTGTCCTTATTGGAGTTGAGAGCACCACTGATAGCAATGAGTTTGGATCTAAAGATGAAACAGTGGTCAGAATTCCTGCTGATTTTAATATCACTCCCGGGAGTGTTACTAAATATACCACTCACTGGCATAGCTAGCTCTGAGGGGGACCTGCATCAAAATAACTTTGGGGCCCTTTTTCAGGTATGAGAGCCCTGTTAGTGGGACTGTAGTTACACATGTTGGGACCCCTGTAGTATGGGGGTCCCGTATCATTGATACTGCTGTAGCTATGCCCCTGCACTCACTGCTACCATCTGTATAAATAATCAAGGCCTGATCGGATAATCAACCTAGTAGTCAAATGCAATTTTAATATTGGACAACAATGCCAATGCTCACCATTTGTATCGTACATGCTGATTACTTATATGAATTCACATAGGGTACCAATTTAAAAAATAAAATCCTCCAAATTTTGAAAGAATTACATTTGTTTTTGTTTATCACAGAATTATATTTTTGTACAAATAAGAATAGACAGAAAATGAAATTATTCATTCGGAACTGAACAAAAAAAACCGGTATTTTTGCCAGAACGAAAACCGGAATTGAACCAATATATTTTTTTAGTTGAACCAGAATGAAAAAATTGTGTTTCAAAGCCCTGGTTATATAAGTTTACCAAATGTTTTGATAACATTTTGGGTAAATAGCCAAAAATAAATTAATTCCTTTTTCTTTGTCATTATGTAGTTATAAGATAATCACATTCTAAATTCACAAATTTATATTTCTAATTTAATATTAACAAATAATTAAAATTTTTGATTGAAAATAAAGAAAATTACTTCAAAAAATTTTAAATACCATTAATACTAATAATAAAAGCAGTTAAACTTCAGAGGTAATACCCAACATGAATACGGTATTTCTAATAATTAGTAAAAAGTAATAAAAACATTATTTAACTCTTCTTAAGAATATCAAAACAAAATAAAACTGTGGAAATAAATTATTCATTAATTTCCAATTAGAGATCTTCCAATAAAAAGAAAATATTAGTGCATGTTTTTACATTGTAAATTAGCACCTCTACATAACAAAATAATTGCTTCCTTTCCTGGATTAATAATGACTTGCATACTTCCCAATTTTAGCAACTCTTAACACATTTAAATACTTACAGCAAAGTTTTAATTAAATATTGAACCGTTTCCTATTGGACAATTTTTATTGTACATTATATTATTTTTTAAGAGATTCCTATTAATAAAATATACTAAAAAAACTCAGGTCACTAAATTGCCAATAAAACTAAATTAGGTCAGAGAATAAAAATTACTGTTAAAAAAAAATTTGTAATAAAAAAATTTTTTTTAAAAAAACAAAGGGAAAGAACTTGACACTCCATGAGAAAAAAGCATTTAATGGACTACAAATTTATTTAAAAGCAAAATTGTGCCTAAAAAACAAAAAATGTTTGAATCAGTTTATAATTAAGAAATTGAGGAAAAATTAAGCTATAGATTCAAAAAGTAATCAAAGATCTTTTTAGATTGGGCACCTTAGCATTAAAACAAATCAAAATGCCACAAAAAAGTAATGAAAATAGGGTACTTGCGTATTATCCCAACAATAGTAACATTCAAGATAACTCGCCAAGTTGGCAATCCCAATTTTGCATGTTATGTATGCACTAAATTGTCAATCGTGTGCTTCATTTCATATAATATTGTGCCAATAGGTTGTGATAATATGCAAGTACCGAAAATGGTTACAATCCATTTTAAATAAAATTATTCACTTAAAAATATTTTTCAATTAATTGATGGATTCTGTTTTAAAATAATTATAAATACAAATATAACGTTTTACAATTAATATATGATGAAAGAGAACGTTCAAATTATATTCAGTATTAATTTCAAGTTACTCGTTCTATTAATAAAAAATATGCAACACTTATAAAAAACTAAACACATTCTTTAAATTGAATCACAAGTTTTTCACATTGGGTTACTTTTAATTCCATTAACAATATATATATATTGCATCAAAAAGGTATTAAAATCATTTAGAATGGTCTATGTTCATTCCAGAGCTTTTTATCACAATAATTAAAGCATATATCAAACTGAAAAATTTAGTTCTTGCAATTACAGCTAGTCTTGTCTTTTGTATATGTGACAGTAAATATAGGTATTTACATATTATCACAACCTATTGGCGACACTATATGAAACGAAGTTAATGGATGCCAATTCAGCACGTATGACACATAGGAAATCAGGGTTGCCAACTCAGTGAGTTATTAATAGAGTTGGCCATTGCTGCGATAATATGTACCTAAATATACTATTGTTTTCTTCATAGAATGAAAATATGATGGTTTCATATGAAGAAAAAGTGTGACCACAAATGTGTGTGTACAAATATTCTTTCTTTAATTACTTCTTTAAATTTGAATGATGACATTCTTAAGTTTCATGCCATAACAATTAAAACATTAATGAATTTAGTTTTTCTTAGCTTTTATATCATTCTGTTTGAGTCTAAAATTACCCTGGATCCCACACAATTAGAACAAATTACCAATAAATTATAACTTTTAAATTTTAAACCAAAATTTATATTTGATTTCAAGATACAAACAAAACATTTCAAAACCCTTTTCTATCTTAAATTACAAAAATTACAATATGTATTATAAATATTTCAAAAGAATAAGACCAATGCACTGCTGAAGATTCAAAACATTTAATAAGTATATAAGTTAGTTCAGATATTTCATATTCAAAACATTTATAAAGAAACATCATTCAATCCATTATTTTAACAATGTTAATTCTAAGACTAGTAATACATGCATCACAAAGAATATTTTATTATAATTTTTCTCTTTTTATCTTCTTTTTTTTCAATCAAAATTTGTACTAATTCCTCTGTAAAGAGCTCTCTCTCTCTCTCTCTCTCTATTTAGAATTCCTATAAATCAATACTCCATAATATAATACATAATTTGAATATTTTGGATCAATTACTTATCTTGTGAGCAGAAAAGTATAAACTACAAACATATTAACAAATTGAAGATGCTATGAGTTAAAAGTATATTTCCACAATGTTTTGAAAAAAAATTAAAAACAAAAACTGTAAACAAAAGTTGTTTACATATTCCATAATGGTTAGCATCTATGCAAACCTCTCATCTGTCATCAAAAGTTGAAAAATGAAAGATAGGAATTGACATCTCCTCTCTTCAAATGTGTTCAGAAAACAAGATGGAATATAGTCTGTAATATTCCTAGCAATACTTTTTGTTTCTGTCTTACTGAAACAGTAAAATCAAAATCCAGCTTATCAATTTTAATTGAAAGTTTTAAGTGCTAATTAACAAAAATACAAAATACATTTTTAACTGTTTGTTGTAAGATAAATCTACATTTTGTCATAAAATTCCTCAATAATGCTATGTTTGAACGTTACATGCTAGACTGACAAAGACGTTAAAAGTTGCAGTCAAATTATTTGTTTTCTCCTAGCCCAAAATAAACAAATAATGGTAACTTAAACAATGCAAATAAATGGGAATCTTTAAATGAATGCTTACGTAATCGGAATAATACTATTCCAAAGAATTGTGAAAGTTCGTAGCTCAATCAACAAATACTAGGCATACTTTGAAACTTTGGTTTTAAATAAATTGCTAGTTTAATAGAACACTTCAACATTTTGAAGTCAAAGCTTTCTCGTACTAAATACACAGAACAATCTTTGGAAACCAAAACAATGCTATCTTATACAAGTACATAAGTTAAAAGTAAACTATTTCGAGCATTTCCCCTTTCATAAAAATGTACTAACAACAAACTGTGTAAATTATGCAGCATGATACACAAAACAGGACTGAAACTATCAATCACCAAACAGAAACAGACGAGGTTATTTCGCATAATTCTTTTGTACGTGAGAACACTCGCCCACTGGATGTGAGCTTTCAAAATCGAAAGTCGAGTATCCATTTCACCTATTCAAAAACGTATAAATATTAAAACTTTTGATCCTGACAGACGAGAAACTTGCAATTTTGCTCTGATGAAATTTACGATTAAATACAAATTCAAAATGAAAACGCCATCTTGATACAAATTTAAAATAATGAATACATCAATTTGAACTTTTTTTTATACCAAAATCAGTCAATATTAGCGAAGAAACTAATTGGAAAGCAAGGGTAAACAGCTATTACCCATATTTTTTTAAACAATGAAACGAAATCGTTAACCAAGCTTGTAAATACACTTACTTGCAGTTCAGCCCTTTCAACTTCCCACTGAGCTCTTTCCATTTCAAACCTTGCCCACTCGTGCTGAATAAAATGAAGAATTCCTGGTATGGAATAATGAGGTCTTTGAGTGTGATCATCTTGACTTTGTTTACTATTGATGCCGATTCCTCCGGAGGGAAGCCCTAGCTGAACAGTGTGATTTTGCGCTGCTGAGACGTCTTCCATCATTGCATGGTCGCCATTAACATTTCCGACCAGCTTGTCAGCAAGGAATGATGGGATTTGTGGCAGAAAATGCCATTCGAGAAGTTGTAATTTCAAACCTTACTACTACAATTTAAAAAAGCTCACTAAAAAAAGGAACACAAGGAATATTTCATGTAAAGAATTTACACAAAAATTATTGTGCAAAATTATTTACTTTTTAATAAGCTTAAAGTAGG
Organism: Trichonephila clavata; assembly: GCA_019973975.1. Classification (NCBI taxonomy): domain Eukaryota; kingdom Metazoa; phylum Arthropoda; class Arachnida; order Araneae; family Nephilidae; genus Trichonephila; species Trichonephila clavata. The sequence goes on along the minus strand of BMAO01029471.1, from coordinate 64,514 downwards.
CATATTTTAATTAGTCATCTCTATTAGTAACTTGTATCATTTTCGGACACTGAATACAATCATCGGCATATCACAAAGTGAGTTAGTATCATTAGAGTAGTCATTAGTGTCGCCCTATAAAGCAACACGAAAGCTATTGACGATTGGTTTTCTTTCAACGAGAACGATACATAAGCTTGAACCCCCCCCCCTCCTCTCTCCGAACTATCATACTACACCCAGGGACACTAACAGTCAAACTCATGATATTCCGGCTACAAGCTCCCGGCTAAAAAAAGTAGGCTGCCGCGGAATGTAATAAAATGAATGTACTTAGAAAATAATTACTTTGAAAACAAAATAAAATAAAATAAGCATTTCAATTCTTTTCACTATCTATTTAAATTAAAATAATATTTTGAACACTTGTTCAGAGCAGATGCCTGAGGATCCTAATCGAAAATATCTGTAAATTTCAGCAGTTCTCCAATTTTTTTTTTTTTTTTTAGCAGGCGATTTTTTCTTTCTTTTTTAGATGAATAAGATGTACAGGCTATTGCATAAAATTTTCATTATTACTAAAAAATAATCGATACAGATGCATTTCTCCAGCGTTTCTTGGCCTATTATAGAACTCGGCTGATCACTTCAAAGATCATTGTTAAAGCTCTTGAATGACGTCCATTGCGTATCCAAATGCCTCCTTATTTTCTTATTCCCAAAAATTTCCGACCCCTGGTATTTTGAGTTCTGAGAATAAGAAAAAGTCGAATGGTGCGAGATGGGAGAATAGGATGAATGTAGTGAGATTTCAAAGCCCCGTATCTCGAGATCAGTGAGCAGGTCCATTAATGTCAAGAAGATGAGCGCCTTTGTTGATCATAAAACACATTTTTTTTATCAAAGCATGAAGCAAATTTGTTCAGTAGTGTGCAGTAATACAACGTGATGGTCTAATCCTTCTTTAGGTAGTCTGTTAAGATGACTCCCTGACAGTCTCGAAAAACAAACAATGTGATCCCTAAAGACTTCTGCACCCTAGTCTTCTTGAGGAAAAATGAGCCACTAAGCTTAAACTCTTTGTAATTTCTTTTGTCTCTGGAATTATTGATAGGTCCAAGCTTCATTCGTAGTTTCATGTTCAAAAATGCTTCGGCTTGAACCAAAAGATTTAGCTGCTCCCTTGAAAGGGAGATTCTCATCCTACTGAAGATTGAAGCATAAACTCATCTCTACACAATTCTTTAAATATTACTGCAGGGCTGACATCTACCCAATGTCGAATTTTGGTGTAAATAGTCTGAAAGTACTGAATAGACAAGGATGTGACACATAAACATTTAATCATGGACAAAACACAACAAACAACGTTACATTGAGAGGTTTTTAGTACATCTAAAGCAAGAACAGAACAGCAACATAATGACTAGGCATTGCAATACCGGTATTTTAAGCCATTTTACAGTTTCGAAATACCGGTATTCATAAGTTTAAATACAGGTTTTTCGGTATTTAATCGAAATTTTTAAAATTGTTTCTAAAGTGTTCAGGAATCGCCAATATAGAAAAATATTATACGACTTTGTGTTTATGTTATAGTGTTAATTATTGTACCATGATTATAATGTATTATAAATAAAATAATTTTACGTCCATTTCGGAAGGTGAAGATATTAAACGTCTTTATCCCCCTGATTCCTTTGTACTTATTTTTATTTTTCTTAGCTGGTTCTACAGTTCTAAGGCAACTCACTAAATCCATTATCAGATTTTTTCATTGTCAGATACAACTGGATAAAAGACTATTAATCTGAACTTAAAAATATAGACATAAATTATTTCTCTAACAAAAAGAACTAAATACACTACTACTAATCAAGTTCTTTTTGAAAGAAGAAGAATATATCCAAGCTCATCTGCCTTCCTTCATCCATCAACACCTGCTACTAAAATGTTTTCCTAATGGGTGAAATAATTTAACTGTGAATACAAAATTGCATCGTACAATCAAGAGAAGTTATAAAATATCTGAATCATCCAAGGCTAAAACTGTCCTATAACAGCTCAGAGCGATACTGCCCTCGCACAGGATTCCTGGTCTGATATTTGTATCTGAGAGACCAAGGTTGTACTTGTGAAGAAAATGCGTAATATTTTGATATTTTCTAAACTGGTGAGTTTGTTAATCACATTGTATCATACTTTAGGGTTCAAAATGTTTTTTCATCTTCATTATATATATATACTCATAAACAATAACCCATAATAATGAATAAGAATAACTTTAAAAATAAGATGATAATACTTCGGTTTGGTTTCATTATTTATATGATGAAAAGAATATGATGGCACAATGTAAAAAATGTTCTAGAGTTAAGATGAAAAGAGACTAACCAAATCAAATTTTATCAAGTTTATAGTAAATGTTCTTAAATTTTTTACACACAAACCAATACACATTCAGAACAATTCAGTACAATTATCGAAGATGATGACGACCCTAATGTCAATAGTGAAAAGGAACTGACTCTTGAACAAAAATTAGAATTAACGATAGCTAAAAAAATTCCAACAACCCTAAATACAGTACAGAATTCAGCTATAACCAAAATCATCCGACGAGAAATCAATTTATTTGAAGATGAGGGATTTAGAGGTAAATAATTGGAAAAAGTATTGCTAACAGTACCATCAACTATCGTGGGGCCCTGGGTAGCCTAGAGGTTAGAGCATCGGACGCCAGACCGGAAGGCCTGGGTTCGATGTCTGATGCCACCAAATACTCGCCGAGTACAAACGGAGCCCGTGATCGTTAAATCTGGGGGTCTGAATGTTGATCGTGACCAAAGTCGTAGCGCATCTATCGTGAGCAAAGTCGTGCTGTCACCTTCATGGGCTCAAATCTTAGGCTAATGACAGACGTATCTCTAGCCCGTTGCCATGATGAATTTCGTGGGCCTCGATCTGACTACGTCAGATAGGTGGAATAAGCAACAACAACACAATAACAACAATCAATTAGCGTAGATGTCGAAAGAGCGTTTTTTTTAGCAGCTGGTAATTTTTGCGCAAAATTATGTTCCAGGCTTACTGACAGTACAATTGATGCATTGTTTTTAAGAACACTTTTCAAACACTTAACTTTTAAAACATTACAAAAATTTATAATAATGCCACAGACTGAATAGAGATTTTTGTGATTTAAATATAAATAAGATGTTCTTTTATTTATTTATTTATTTTTGTGATTCTTTAAATACTGTTATAATTTATAAGTTACAAATTATTTCTTGGGATATTTACACTTTGTAATAAAATTGGCAAGTAAAACAAAGAAATACCTGTGTTTTCCTTCTTTTTTTCTAAAATTTGTAATACCGGTATTAAAACCGGTATTCCGGTATTAAGTTCCAAAAAAATACCGGATACCGGTATTGAACTTTTGGTCCGATATTGCAATTGACGTCATTAGCTTGGCTCAGGTTGATTGGAGAGGGGATGCCCTTCTCTACGTCCTCCCCTTCCTTTTTGATAAGCTGGATAGCTTACCCAAAAATGTCAGTTAAAATTAAAGAGTTCAGCATGTTGGGTTTCTTCACGGGACGACCACATCTGGTCACTTGAGGTTTCACAGTAGCTTTTAAAGTATCCGGATAAGGACAGTTTACGGACGAATCAGTCTGTTGAACTTTTTGGAGACATAAACATTACATTATTTGCACTCACCTCAAGGGAAAACATTTGTTGAATTGGACGAATTAAAGTATAAGACTGGGTCTTTATTTTAACAGTTCTCACTAGTCTATCCTTTGCTGGAATCAGTTTTATTACGTGAGCCAACAGCCATTGATGACGTTTTTTTTCAATCATCCCCAATTAAAACTATATCACCTACACAAATGTTTGACGACTGACGATGTTGTTTTTGTCAGTGAATCAATTGACCAAGGTATTCGTTCCTAAATCACTTTTTTAGCTAATCGATTACTTAAGCTCTAAATCTCAATCTCTTACGGAAGGGATTAGCATCTCAGACAACTAAATCTCTAGTCTCGGTAGTTGGTATTTCAATTAGGAACATTGTAGGAGTAATTAGAGCTCTATTCTGCATATCTTCAGACAGATATGTCAATGGACGTGAATTAACAACTTTTTCACATTCGCATAAAATCGTTAGCAATTCTCCATACGTCAATATGGTCTTTCCTAAGGTTCTCCTGAGAAGCGCTTTCACTGTTCTTACAAGCCAAACAGCTGTATGAGGTATAAATTTCCACCTTATACATTGTATCTCTGAAACTTCGTTCCAATCGATAGCAGCTCATTCGTTTTAGGCACCTCTAAAATCTGTGCCATTGTCTGATTATATTATTCGAGGTATTCCTCGTCTGGCCTCAAAACGACGAAAAGACAATAGGAAGGCATCAGTAGAAGGAGAGGAAACTAATTCAAGGTACAATGCTCGATAGATGGCACAGGTGCAGAGGCAACCCAAACCTTAACACCCCGTTTAATGTACAGGGGAACAGCCAAATCTACACCTACCACTTCAAACACTGCTGCATCTTTCACTCTGTCAGCTGGTAGAGAAACAGGATCAGTCAAGGGAGATTTACTTCTAAATCTACAACATTTAACACAAGCCATCCATATATTTCTTCTGCCACCTATTATCAATATTTTTCATGTATTTTGCTCAAAAGCAATTGCGTTCCTGCATGCTGATTCTTTAAATGAAAATGCTCTACAAGTTTTTTCGTAAAAATACAATTCTTAGGCAGTAAAATTGGCGAAAGAAAATGAGGTGCATCTATGCGTTCAGCTATTCGCGTTTTCACACGAATGATGTTATCATCTCTAAATACATACAGGTTTGAAATTAACTTTCCATCTGCAAAACTCTGAGCTTAAGCAGATTGGATCAGATAGATCTCAGCACTTTTTAACTCTTCTAAAGAAAATTGTCCTTTTTTTCTGTCACTGATTCTGCTTCTTTCATTATTAAGAAATCAAAGAACCCAGGCAACTAACCTTAAGATAGAATGAAATTTTGAAAATTTCCTAGCATACCATGGCAACCTTTCCTCCAACAGATTTGAATTGCACAGTCTAACTTTTTTCTTTCCAATGAAATTTAGTAAGTATCATAATCAGTCATAATCAGGTAGCTTTGTAATAGGCTAAGTATCTGGTCGTTTTTCTGGTTCGTCGTTTCTTTCTTTTAAGATTAGATTCGAAATATCCACTTGACACACCTGATCATTTGTCGCCTATTTGCAGTCACAAATTCAAAAGTTAATTTAATCCCGGAACTTCTTTCGTAAGCTTCTCTTCGACAGTTTTACTGCTTTTTGTAAACGACGTACGCAGCAATTTTCGTTGTATTTTTGATTGTGTCGCATCCATATTTCTTTCAAGCTCAAAATAACAAACAGAGAACCAAAACTGGGCCCCACGTAGGACACCAGTAAGTTATGAAGTATAAACTCACCGCTACATAATTCTTTAAATATTATTGCAGGGCTGACATCTACCCGATGTCGAGTTTTGGTGTAAATAGTCTGAAAATACTGAATAGACAAGGATATGATACATAAACATTTAATCACGGACAAACACAAAACACAACGTTACATTGAGAGGTTTTAAGTATATCTAAAGCAAGAACAGCAAAATAATGACGCCATTAGCTTGGCGCTGATTGGTTGGAGAGGGGATGCCGTTCGCAACAGGATATTGTATCGAATTGACAGTATCTTATCAAAGATTATTGCTTCAAGAATTATAAGTAAGAAGGATATTGTACGAAGGTAATTATAATCGACAATCATTCTTCACGTTAAATTGACTTGCAAAACGCTAAATTTTTGTATCTATCTAGAGCCCCTCCGAACTTCTTAGTCGATTCATCAATGCATTTCTTCACATATAATATTCACTTAAATGTTGATAACCCACGAGTACTTTTTATTTAGCAAAGCAGCTTATTCACTGATGTAAATTTTATTCCATCTTGCTTAGTTAAAAAAGCATGACGTACTTTTTTATAAGTCATAAGAATCAATTAAAAATGTTTTCTTCCCAAAATCAAAAAATAGTAATTTAGAAAGAGTGATAATTCTCCATCATTGTTAATAAAATTGGTGTTTCAAGCTTTCGCGTTCATTTAGAGGGAAAAAAACAGTTGTCATCTATATTTAACACGCTATAAAAATTGTTTGCAAAACAGCATTAGGATTTTCTGGTAGTAGAAATTACTATTTACAGAAAAACATGTACTGATAGGAGTTTTCAGCAGCTATTGTTAGTATTATTACGAATTTTGTGTACTGAATTTTTAAAATAGTGTAAATAATTTATACCTGGATGGGTAAGACGTTTATATTACTTTAAGTTATATATATTTTTTGTTAAAATTATAATATTTACAAGCAACGCCGCCCCTTACACTATAATGAAAATTCTTGGTGATAGAGCCAAGTTGGCATCATTTTTGGAAACCTTGGCGACTTTGGCGACCATTTTGGTGAGTTCGTGACCCTATTATTTTGGAAATTAGTGGACAAATCTACTAATATCACGATCTATGACGCAAGCGGACTTTTCGGGAAAAATCTTTGAAGCTTATAAATAGAGAAACGCTCGCAAAAACTGAGTGAGAATTGTTTTGATTGGAGATTAGCAGTCTTTGCCTTGACCGTTGATAAATCGATCAGTGATTAGTCAGGCTATGCAGTAGGACGAGCGAGTGCTTGTGAATAATCTAAGTATTTTAAACACTGATAGCTTTGTAGAATGCTGCGGTTGCCTAGTGGTCAAGTTAACGGTTTCGGGACATGCGTGTCATGCGTTCGAGCCTAGTTCTACTGAAGACCCGTCGTGTAAATGAGCGATGCACGTGAAATCTGTCGAGAGCTCAAACGTCCTTCCGTGGATGTGATGTGGTAGTTAGGAGAGGGGGTGCCAGCTCAGGTGTCGTCCTCATCACTTGACCATCGTTGAAAATTAGGAGGTCCGTCACCCAAAGCCCTTGTGTAGCTGAACAGTGCGACGTTAATATTCACTCAGTACTGTAGAAGGTGTGAAGACCTTCTGATATTTATTCTGTGAGTTTTGCTGCTAAACTCTGTATTTCAAGGAATGTTCTTCGACAATAAATTTCCATCGCTCTTGAAGAAGTCTTGTTCTTTGTGATTGATAGCTTAAAATCCCCGATCAGTTTTGCGTCAGAAGTTGAGACTTTGTACCATTAACAAGAGCGATGGAGGAGCAACTGAAGGCTCTGTTAAAAAAAATTCAATAGCGGCCAAGAAGTGACTAAAAAATGTCTGAAGAATGTACAGAGTAATCAAGAAGAGACTAAGAATTGACAAGATGAACTGTGTGAGAAATACTCTAGAAAAGAAAATCGAATGTGGATGAGAGAATATATAGCATTGAAAGTGTTAGAAAAAGGAGGAATTGAAAAGAAAATCGAGGAAGAAATAGGAAGGGTTGCCAAGTTTGTCGTGACTGAAAGCCACCCCTTACACTACTAACTCCCTGTCTATCTGAAAATACTACCGGATGTGTAGGTGGACTTAAATGATCAAAAGACATAATTGCAAATCAAATAGATTTATTGATTCGAATCAGCACATAAGTTTAGACACACACAATTCAATTAAGAAAAACAAATAAGAGTGGAGTACGAACGGGGAATCACTACTAGCGGAATATTCAGAATGTCAACTGAATCTAGGAAAGCTTAAACGCGCACAAGTACAGCTACGCCACATACGAATATTCGCAATATCTTAAATAAAATCACTGACCTTATATTTACATCGTTGTTCCTTCGTGATGATTTCTGCATTTTTAATGGCTGGAAGAATGGGAGAAGAATCCACGCTCTGTAATAAGGATTTTCCTAAATTCAATCCTCTTCTCCTCGAGTACCTTCACACGTAACAGGCTATCTACGATTGTCAAGAACTTCGTGCTGACATTTCGATCTTTAATTCACTTAACTTCACTCTTCCTATCACTTCGCTTTACTTCACTTTCTTAACTCGAGAAACCCGAACTTATATAATATATCTTATTTGCATAAATCACGCCTGGCTCTTGGTGATGATTGGTTGAAATAAATAAATTATTTTAAGAAAAATAGAGGAGGTTAGTTAAAGACCGCATAGATCCGTCAAAAGTTGATGAAAGAATTGAAAAAGTGTCTCAGTGAGTAGAAATTCTCGAAAAGAAGCTTTTAGCTTGCGGGAACAGGAAGAAGAAGAGCAAATTTGCGCCTGTGCCTGCCTCTGCAATGTCAGTGAAACTGTCCACCAATGACGGGAAAACCAACTGGAAGGTATACAAGATGCCATTTGGAATATTTTCAGAAGCTAACGGATGGATCCAAGCATATAAGCTATCAGCATCCCTTAGAGGATAAGCCGATGATTACTTTAGACCCTCTCCGGTACTGATTGATTGAATGGAAATACCCTCTACAATGCTCTGGATCTTCGGTTCGGCCAGAAATACTTCAAAGACTATGCACGCCTGCAGATGAAGACAAGACACCAGATATCCAGGGAAAGTTTGCAAGAGTATGCATCCGAAATAAAAAGGCTCGCCAACTTAGGTTTCTCAGACTACCCAGAAAATGTGCGAGAAATGATTTCTCTACATTATTTAGAAGACGGACAGAAAGATGGAGAAATCCAGAGGGCTGTAAGAATGGCAGATGACGAAGACTTAAAATCTGCCCTGTTATATGCCCTGAAATTGGAGGCAGCCACTCAAGCCGGTAGCAAGGGCCACTATTCCATTTGTATAGAGCAAGAGTGACTAGAGATGCACGCAGTGAGTCTCCATGGATGAAAGACATTGAGAAACAAAGAGTGGAAATTTACGCTCTAGAGCAGTGGTGGGCAAACTTTTTTAATGGGGGGCCACAAAGTTTAAGAAATTCTAGAGGAGGGCCAGAATTATAGAAAAATGCATTTTGTGTTAAAGCTTTTAATCATAATGTTATAAAAACATTACAGCATTACACACAAATGTTACAAATTACTTTTTACCTTATATAATATTTATTTAAGGTAAAAGAACACCTTCGAAGAAAATTTTTTGAATTAACCTGAATTTTGCCTGTTAATGCATATTTTATGACCTTATGGGTCTTTAAAATCAGAAAAACACCCAAGTAAAGTCCTATTAGTGCACATTTTTTCTGTGAAAGGGGTATTTTATGAAAAAATAAGCAAAAATAAGACTTTGCGCAAAACATGATAACTGAAAATAAAATAAATATATTGACATTTTGTAAATTGAATAATATAGCATACAACCTTATCTGGGGAATAGACACTTATTTTGGTAATATAACCATTACGTGAGAAGCTATTGTGTTTCGAGCTTCTTAACGTTGAAATTTTCTTTAAAAGCTATTGTAATTTTCACTTTATTGCTGTATAAAAAATGTCTACTCAACATAAAATCTTAAGAGAGGTCTATTCCCTGTATTAGTATTTAAAAAACATATATATAAAATTTTTATTTCATCCAAGCATAACTTTTTGAGATATTGTGTTTTGCGGTAAGAAAAAATGTAAAAAAACTCATTTTGAGAAAACGACAAAAATAACATTAAACTAATCTGATTACAAAAAAAACACTTACTTTCTTATTAAAATGCACCAGATTTATAATTCTCTCCATCTTTAACTTCTAAAACAATATTTTTTTTCTTTTTAAGGGCTCTTAAAATTTTCCTATGTTTCTTTGTTTTGGGGTCTGCGTTATGAATCGATTCACGGATTCTGCATTTATCTAAATGTTTATATCCCCGTAAGGTAAACACCCCAGGATTTTCAATATTCATCTTATTAAAAACTTTGAGGCACCCATTTAATCCCTCATTGAAATGTATAACAGCATCATACGACCCAAATTTAATTGTTTTGAGCGAAACAAATACTTCTTTCGGAACTTTTTGCCAGACTATTCCGTTAAAACACTCATTTGCATTTTGCGTGCGTCCATGTAAGCACTTACTTAATATCTGTTTGTCGCATAGTTCTAAATATACTGGTTTAATTTTATTTAAAACATCATTTGATAAACCAGCATATTTTGTGGTACATTTTGTTCCATTTGCCACCCCCCGCTGAAAATAACACTAGCTGTCTTTCCTTATTGGGCACTGACCATGCATCGGTTTCTTATCACTTGATGCACAGTGATATAACGCAGCAATTACATTTTGCTGCATGGCATTTAAGTTACCGACATTACTGCGTACAGCAATTCCGTAGTAATTTTGAAGACGGTCGATAAAATTATCAGTTAATTTGCCTTTACCAGACAGTCCTTTAGTTTTTGTTTTTAGCTTTCTTAGACGCGAGCCCACTCTCTTTTGTACATGGCCAATGCACTCAAACTTTGTCACACTGTTCATTCCATAAGTGTCTTTCACACTCATGAAAGCTTTTGAGTCACCATCCCCATAATATTGCGTGTATTGAAGTCTGCGGTTTTTTTCTGAACGAAGAAATATTCGTGAAGCCCCCACAATTTCCATTTTTGACGAAGATCCCGTAAAGTTACACTGACATATGTGGTCGGCTTTTGACGACTCATATTCAGAGTTTCTTGGCATAGTCTGAAGTCTCTTACATGTAGGACAGTAGGACGACATAACTTCTACGTCTAACACCTTACCAGTATCAACTGATATTGCAGCAACACAACCATTCATAGACGTATAGCCTCTACGCTGCCATGTGCCATCCACAGATATGCCACATTTTACAAAATCAGATGAAAAATTTTCTTTTATATCCACAATTTCAGTAGCAGCTTTTTTCATGGATTCCTCAGCTACTTCCTGAACCACTTTTAAAAGCTTTGCTTCCTGATTTTTGAAAGCAGTTTTTGTCTCAGTCGAGGCAAATTTAATGTTGAGCATAATTTAAATGCACCAGAAAAACCCTTGCCTATCTGCCGCATACCATATACTAGCCTGGTATTTATGACTGGTGTATTTACAACTTTTTTTGATGAAGCAAATGCAAAGAAAAAGTCACAGCATTTACATTTTAGTGTAAAATGAGAGCATAATCCATACATGGAATCCTCAAAAAGCTCTACTTTTTCAGCAAAACATTTTGGGCAGCAAAGTTGAGAAAATGCATCCACAATAAGCTCAAGATCAATGATTCTGTTACCAAACAGAGGACCAGGCATTTCTTTTGCAGTTGACATACTCTCATTTCCCAATTTTGAAGAACTAGCAGTGCATTCAGGAACAGGTGTTGAATTGCTGTTATTTTCGGAAATTTTTGTGTATTTATTTCCAAAAAATTGTCTCTTACGCTTTCTAGCAATACTTTTAACCATTTTCAAGCAAAAATAAAACAGAATAGAATTATTTTTTAACTTTCTACGCTGTCGATTCTTTCAGTATGAAAATCAAACATATATGTAAGCAAAGTCACTAAACAACAAATTTGATGCCAGATTTCCTACATAAAAAAGGAAAAATGTATTTCCAAATACATTTATATTTATTCTCAAATATTCTATTTTAATTTCTGACAAAATATTTGTATATTAATTTTCATATTTCATGTCATATACCATGAAAGAGAAACGTAAACAAACAATTTGGGCCACTTCCGGTTAGCAGAAAGGCATTTCTGGTCAGAGAAATTCATGATCAAGTAATATTAAAAAAGCTATAACTTGGCTTCTAATTAAGCTAGAAACAAAAAATTTACAGATTTAGAAAGATAAAAGATTGAATTTTAATATTTGATCAAAAACGAAAAATCGATATTTTGACCGAAAATTGAGTTTTAAAGTGGGGCCTTAGTTCACTCGCCCGCGCCTCTCAATTAACCACGCTTTGCACACCGTATTATGCAACGCATGAACTATGCGGCTAATTCGGGTTTTTCTGTAGGCTATGCATCTATTATTCTACTAAGTAAAATCCACTTTAAACTTCTCGACCGTCAAAACATAATTGTAGCGGGCCATGTACTATCTATGTCGATAAACCTTCGGCGGGCCGGATTAAATACTTTCGCGGGCCGTACTTTCCCCATCACTGCTCTAGAGCATAGGTTCTCAACGTGGGCGATAACGCCCCCTTGTAGGCGTTTGAGGCTTTCAGGGGGGGCATTGAAATGGCAAGGAGGGGCTTGGGCATATTAACCAAAAAAGACTTAAAAAAACACGCTGATTATGTACTAACAAAAGTAAACTTTAATACTGTTTACCTTATGTTGATTGTATGTATTTAAATCATTCCTATATCACATGTACGAAAATTCACATATTTCGGTAGTTCGGGAAGTGGAAGAAAAACTTAAAAGATTACATTACATTCATACGTACATTAAATTGAATGATATAGAGCATTTTAATTTCTGTAGTGCACGTGTTGTCTTTGTCTGTGAGCATTAGGAAACATTTTCGTCCACTACATTTCATTACGTATATTATCCAAGAAACATGATTAAATATGTTAACCAGGAATTAACGTGAATCTTTAAAGGCTGAAACTGTCAATTTATATTTATTTTGAAAGCAATAGTTTTATTATGAATTACTTCGAATCATCAAAACCCCTGCCTGTATTTATAACAGGTAATCTAAAAATCTTTTATTCTACTCTTTTAAATGAAGAAGAAATTCAGTAGCGTTTCAATTCCAACACTATCCTACCTATGATTAAAATATATAATATTACACATCTAAATGTATTTGTAGCAATAGATATTTCAGATTCGCAAGTAAAAAAACTGGAACATTAGAAAAAAAATGAAATTAAAAAAATATGTTCTTTTAGTAATAGAATATTTTTAAAACTTAACTCTTGTTTTCACCATGTATTATGTACAATCTTATTTCTCTAGATTGGGAGGGGGTGGTATGGAAATATTCACTTGAAAAGGGGGCAATATCGAAATATTTGTTAGAAAAGGGGATGCCAGGTCAAAAAAGGTTGGGAACCTATGCTCTAGAGGCTGGAGAACAGAACCAAGGGAATCACAGCCTCAAGTGCTGGGAGTGCGGTGAAACTGGGCACCTCAGAAGAAACTGTTTCCGAACAAGGAAGGAAGAGAACACCGTCTCTTCTACGAAGCAGGAAAACTAATATATGGCCATCTCGCGGGGTGGAGGTCGTCAGATAATCAGAAGCCCCATCAAAAGCTTCTCCAGATTTCTGCAGTGAATGGCGGCAACAACGGACTTTACGTAATAGGACGCGCGCGGATTAATAAGATTGTAAAAAATCTACTTCCCTTCTCCCCTGTGACCCAGCTAAAGGTGTGGAAGGAAGTGAAGGATTAATCGACATGATAATTTCCAATTATTTTATTTATCACTTTAATCGACTCAAACACAAATCAATTTAACACTATAAATAGGATGATCCAGTCAGACAACAGAGGGAAGGGATTAGAATCGCGTTTGGGGAGAATGCATAAAATAAACCTCTTTATAATAATATTTCTATTTTTACTTTACACGGTAGATATGTAACAATTACCCGCTTAATCACTTTAAAACTTTAAATGTCAACATAATATGAAGGTGACAGTACCTGAACTTAGGCAGTCTTCTAATCAATTTAGTATATCAATATCACTTCCTAACTATAAACTTTAAAACGGCGTTTCTAATCATTTATGGTAGTTTTCACCTTGTATCTTTCATGTCACCTTTAGTTAATTAAACTTCTCACCTTCTAACTTTCTGTTATCTATTCTCTTCACTTCAAATTTACTAATTCCTTTTTACTCGTGAACTAGAGCTGTTTATAATAAACTTAATTTGCCAATAGCATTTTCCTCTTAGGAGAAGATCGGTGAATTTTGCTAGCCCCAAAGAATATCCAAGAGGGTTATTAGCAGGTGGTCACGTATAGATCCGTCACAACCCCCTCCGGATAGAAAACGTGATTTATCAAAGGGATTTAATGACCCGATAGAAATTACGTTAAAAAATTTAACAAACACACAAAAACGATCAACAAGATTTATAACTTTAACTCACTACCCCTACTATACAATTTAAATGCACGAGAAGACGCAAAAACAACTAATATAAAGGGTAATATGTTGCCGTCTGGAATTATCCTGTACAAGGCGCCCTTGCAGTGCATCCCATTCAGGCAAGAACCAAGGGGAAAACCTTGTATAAGGATGAAAGGACCTTGGTTATGCACTTTACTTAATTTCTAAAATTAGGAACAACATACAAACATGAATTCTTCTTACACAATTACTTTCAAGGCATCTAAGGTATCAGGGTCAGCAACCTTGAAATGAAAACCAGACCACTAACATGTCCATTAAAAGATATGATATTATACAAACATATTAACATCAGGTAAATTTTCATACTTATAAGTATAGTATCACTTATTTTAAATATCTTCATTTTCATATAAATACACCTCATATGATTTCTTTTTTTTACAAAGCCATTCGTGCTGCGCTGTTTGTGTTATTATTAGTTTTCCTAATTACGCAGCGTCCCGAAACCAGATATATCTGTATACTTCAATATATACATACACAAATATATACAACTTTCAAACATACAATATATTATAAACAAACAATACAAGTAATTCTCATATGTAAACCAAGTCTTATTTTATAGCAAAACAAATGCAAATAAGCAAATGTTTTTCACAATTTTGGAAAATTTTACATACAAAAGTTCTCTTTCAAATATAAAGAAAATGCACTCAACTCAGTGACCACTTTTGAACAGATAAATATTTAAGGAAAAACTTGAGACTTGCTCCTTGAAAATGATGTGAACTGTCTGTCAGAGAAAATTAAAAAAAACAACAACAATACAACCTGGAAATTCATCATAGATCCTTTCTGCGTGGGCGAAGTCACCTACTAGGGCTTCAGTGCTGACGAATCGCAGGCTAAAGGTTTGTCCCACTGATCTTGTAACCTTGGACTTCTCCGCTTCGCATAGGCTTCTTGAATATGTGTTCACTTTCTGAGTCGAGGATAAGGCTGGTATTTTCTTTGAGTATGCTCACTCTGGTTGGCAACTGGACGTCGACTTCAATGGTCATAGAGACAGGGTCTTTCAGGCGGACTTGTCTGGACGGTTGGATCTTGTACACACTATCTCAGTTCCTCATGATGGACCTGGGATTGCTCTGTTGGAGCCCTCTTGCTGTTCACAAGTTTCTCTCATGGCCTGGATGGAATTGATGATGGAACTTTCCTTTTGAAGATGGTTTTAGATCATTGATGCTTTCTTTTATTTATATGTTCCTTTGTCCATGACGGTGGGAGCGATCGTTTGTCAATCTGTCTCGAAAGTGGTCTTCTTTTCCTATTATTAATCTCATTAGTATTCGAAAAACTAGTTGATTCCGGCCTCCGACGCTTCTCTCATCTCACCCCTCCCCTATATTGCCCATTTCCCTGGTTACACCTATACTAGGCTGATATCTGTTTGTGCTGATACACTAGGGCTACTAAATCTTTCTGACTGTGCTGCCCTAGGTTGACCACTTTCAACCTCTCTGTTTGTGTTGCCAGAGGTCGACTACTTTCCAATTCTTCCGATTCCCCTACACTCTCATCGTTTCACTTTGGTAATAAATCCGCAACTGATATACATTTACCGTGATTTGTTTGCCGAACTTCAAACTAACAACAATATTATTTTCAACTTTTAAAACTTCGTAGGGACCTTCAAACTTCAGCATGAATTTACCGACTGTTTTCTTACTAGCTGAGCTTAAAGGGTGTGTTTGAACTAGCACGAGATCTTTAATTTTTACATTGACTTCATGTCTCCTTTTATTATAATATTTTGCCCATTTTTCCTGCTGTTTCTTTGTATTCCTCCTCGCGCCTCCTCAAATAATTTTTCAATATTACCACACACAAAGTCTGATCCATCAGTTACCATCACTAATTTTTGAAATGGGGTTATTAGTTTTCGACCCAAAAATAATTCTACCGGTGTTTTACCAGTTGCTTCATTAAAAGCCGTTCGTAAGGCGTACGAAAATTCATTTAGGCTTAAATTCAACGGCTTTTGTGTAACACTTTTTGGTTACAAAAGCCGTTTTAATAATATCTTTGTGGTTTAACGCGAGCTGAAAGTACCCAGACCTAAGATCCGGCTTTGACATAACTTCGATGTGGGGAATATTTGTAATTAGATCATCAATAAGTGGTAATGGATATCTAAGATACTTAGTTATGGCATTTAATTTGCGGTAATCTATAATTTTCTGGGTCATCTGGTGGCAAACCATTATTTTACGACATAAAACAACTGGAGATGCATAGGGGGATTGGATAGGTATGATTGTACCTTCCTCTAACATTTTATTGACGTGATAATCTGCCATACTCGTATTGACCCTGCCATAACGATAAGGTCTCGAAAACAGGGAGTGGTTATCTCCCGTATCTATTTCGTGTTATAACATGTGCGTCAGCCCCTGCTTATTTGAAAAAGTCCCCTGAAATCATTAAATAAAACATTTAATTTCTCTTTTTGTTGTTCACACAGCTTCGTTTTTGAGAAATCTATCCCCGGGTTCCTCTGCTATGGGTACTTTTTCATTTAGAAAGTCCGAAATAATTAGCGATTTTTTTTCAAAATTGAACCCAATTTTTGAATTTATCATAAAATCAATGCCCAAGATGCATGGGTACTGCATTTCAGCAATCACGTGGAAATTCCACATTTTCGAAAAATCCCTGATTAGAAACTGCTATTCTAGCATTCCCAAGTTTGTGCACTTGGCACCCTGTGCAGTTAGGACATAGGCTTTAGAATAATTGATTGGGCCGTACGAAAAATAATTATTGTGAGTTTCCACCGAAATAAAGGACCTTTAAGCTTTTGTATCCCACAGAGCGTTTAAAAAAGTGCTGTGAAAAAGGATAGGTACATACGGAAAGTCAACTGGAGTTAATCGTAAGGAATTTATTTTAATCCTATTAGGAGGGTTTGATTCAAATTGCAACCAATTACCCCCTTCAACACTATCGCTTAAAAGTTAAAATTACCATTTCTTTTTGACACATTACCTGGTCCCATCATTATTCGGCCCTCGATTAACGAAAATACTACGATTTCTATGATTGTTGGGTCTGTGATCACGCTCGTCACACATTTCGGTTCTATCTCTCGAGGGCACGATTTGGAGTACAAATACAAGAAAAGTTATTTGAATCCGTGTTTGCTATTCTCCGATCAAAATGTCTACTTACTACCCCTGCTTCTGTCCAATTTCCATCTCCATGCCTTCCTGGAAATCTCCTCCTCTTCTGCATTTCACAGTGAATTTCAGTACCACCATGAAAAAAAAAGAGAAGAGGCGCCTACAGAAGAATTTGTTAAGAGTAGTCGGTACCTCCTATACTGCTAATGTTAAATGGAGCTTTTTTATGTATCTTTTTCTCAGAAACTGTTAAATATAAAAACTTCAAATTTTGTCCGTATATTAATTATACTTTTATATTTATACTGAAGTAAGCTTTTTAAAATATATCGTTCAGTTTTCTTAAAATCATGCAACGTAAAAGTATCACTATGAATATTTTGAAAATTTGCATTTTTTTCACGATAACTGACTTTTAGAAAAATATTTTGGGATTATTAAAAAAAGCTCACTTCAGTGTATATAGTTACAAATGTAATGTTCACTGAAATTTGCATTAGGATTCTTTCAGTCAATTCTGAGAAAAAGGAACATGCAGTTTGAAAATTACGATTGAGAAAAAAGCATTTTTAATATGACATGTCACGTCATCACAAAAATTATGAATTACATAATGTATATTGGTCCCATTTTATTACATATTAGCTTATCCTATATTTATTTTAAGACTTTTTTGTTTCCTATTTTACTTAAATTGCCCAGAAAATACATACGTAGCATTTTTCAGTTTTTGTTTAACGAGATATTTTGTAATGGTTACATTAATTATCTCAAAATCTGTATCAATTTGTGAAGAATTTTTAGCTTTGATGTATTACAAACATCAAAGTTCACAATAAATATCATGAATTCCTTGTAATAATGTATCAATATGTAAAAGTAAGTATTTGGGAATATGTGATTATACGACATTTCGAAAGTTTTCATTAGTGTTTTGTATATTCACAAGCAAACAGTATTTCTAAAAGTATCAGATCTCAAAAGTTTCTCTAAACTGGTCAAAGCATTTCTTAAACAGCTAAAATAAAACTGTTTTCATCTTTTTAAACATGAAATTTATGTAATTTTATGTATATAACAAGCTTTACAGGCAATGACGAAAATCATCACATATCAGCATATTATCCAATACACCTATGTACGTTTTTCTCAGAAACTGTTAAATATTATGACTTCAGATTTTGTCTGAATTTTTATTAGACTTTAATATTTATACTGAAGTGTGTGATATTTCAAATATATTGTTCATCTTTATCAGAAGCATGCAAAGCAAAAGTATCACTAAGAATTTCTTGAAAATTGCCATTTTTTTGTTACGATAACTGCCCTCTAGCAAAATATTTTGGGAAAATTTATCAAAGCTCACTTCAATATATATTACTATATATCAGTTATGTTCAGTTGAAATTTCATGTGCATCCTTTCAGTATACTCTGAGAAAAAGTTACATACAGTTTGAAAAACATCATTTTGAGAAAAATGCATTTTTAATGTGAAATGTCACTTAATCACAAAAATTATGAATTACAAAATATATTTGCCCCATTTTATTAAACATTAGCATCATGTCAATATATTTTAAGTAAAATAGGAAACAAAAAAGTTTTAAAATACCCAGAAAATACATACATAGCATTTTTCAATTTTTGATTAACGAGATATTTTTTAAGATTTACATCTATTTTCTCAAAATCTCAGTATAAATTTTTGAAGAATTTTGAGCTTTTATACATTACAAATATCAAGGGAACCACAAATGATCATAAATATAATGTGAAAAAATTTATCAATATGGTTTTGGTGTGCATTTGAGAAAACATGATTTTATGTCATTTCGAAAGTTTTCATCAGTGTTTTGTGTGCTCACATGCAAACATAAGTTTCTATACATTTTAAATTTCAAAAGTTTCTCTAAAATGGACAAATGATTTCCAAAACAGCCAAAAATAAAACGGTTTTTATGCTTTTAAACATGATATTTATGTATTTTTATGTATGTAACCATTTTCTTGCAACGACATATGGTATTGCACATCTGAATTATCTCTAGCTACCATTCATTCAGAGAAACTTTTAAATATTTAAGTTTAAAAATGTGTCTGTACAATAAAGATACATTTATTTTTATGATGAACTGATTTTTTAAAAAATATATTGAGTTTTTTTCAAAAACAAACTTTTACTTATCATCACTGAATTTATTCAAAGTTGTCACTTTTTGTTACAACATGTGCTCTTTAGCTAAATGTTTTTGTACTATTTCCAAAATATAACTTCCGTATGCATAAGGAATATATAATGTAAACTTGCAATGTATTCACATAGAGTAGATTTAGAAAAATTTAATTTTTTAAACACAATTTTAAAAATATAATTTTTAGTAACAGTAATTTCTATAAAAATCTTACCTTGTCAAAGTAAGTATTCCACAAATATTAAATAATTTTAATTTAATACACTTGAACCAAGTAACTATAAATTCCGCTCCAAAACTTCACAGTTAATCGTACAGTTATACTGTTATCTAAAGTTAATTGTGTATGAATAAATAAAAAAAGGCTTTGCAATTGTTTCAGGATATTTAAAAGACAAATATCTATCAAAAGTGGTCGTGGCCCACCGTTTGATGATTTTTTAAAAGTCATTTTGACATAGGAGAGAGAAGGTCAAGCAAGGAAGGAAATACTACAGTTGAGCAATCGTGGGGCCGCTAATTGAAAATATGGCAAATGTCTTACATCCCTAAAAAGGAAATGAATTACAGATTTCAGAAATATCAAACTCCAAATCGATAATTTCAAGATTTTTAGCCTACTGACTGGCCTTAAGACGATCACTACCGTCTTCGCTACAAAATGATAGAAGTGCTAAGAGACGACCACAAAAGAGACCGAACTGGAAAAAGAGGACAGTATCACCTTCACTGAAATCTGGACCACAGACAAAGAGACCCAGGAGAGGTTGCAGCAAGGAAGGTGAGAAATCCAGAGGTGGATCATCGACAGCAAACCTAGAAGAGAAGGCAAGAAAGACAAATCCTTATGAACTTGGAGAGCAGGACCTCACTGAAGACGAGAGGAACCACCGAGAGACAAGAGCATCCAGTCACTACCTACTCAGAAGCCAAGCAGAATCAAGGAAAGAGGCAGCAACAATGAGCTGGGAGAAACGATGAAGACCCGACAATTTGCCCAGACGAGTAGAGTACAGGAAATCAGTTTTGCCTCAATGGCCGAAAGGAGGATCGTGATGGAATAGTTCGCAAGGCGCGCCAGCCAAAGATCAGCCAGCGTCGAAATCCTCCGCGGTGACTCAACAGGGAGTCTTTAAAGAAAAGGACAGGTTGTATTGTTTTTAGCGCGTTTTTCACGTTGTGGAACAAAAGCGTTATTAGGACGCAAATTTCGTCTTCGTTCCATATTTTGTCGTACCTTTTTCTCAGCCAATAAGCAACCAATTGACCTCGGGGTTTCAGCATTTGCGCCCTAGATGAGCCAAATCATATTTAAATTTTCCCATAGTCTTCCCGAAATTTCCTATTGTAAAATACAACATGTGAAAAACGCGCTAAAATTACTTGGCGATGCCAATGATTGATATCTTGTTTAGTTCTTCTGACAAGCAGGCCATTTTTTTCAGAAAGCAACAATGGTTTCGTAATTATTTTTAGGAGCAAAATTGATGATAGGTGCATTTTTCTTCCATTTGAAAAATGAACTTTTGTGTTAAATTTCTTCCAAATTTCGGAAACCATTTGTTTTTTACAATTGTTTTGCTATCAATCAGACTTGTCTAATAGGCGATAATTGTTTGTTTATTGTACATTCTATTTGAAAAATTATATATATTCTTTGTAAGTATATTCGGTTTGGGACGAGTGGCGTAAGTAGGGACAATTAACCGTAACACTAACAACGCAGCGCAAAAGGGAGTTATTTTTGGGAAAATCAGTGTGGTGTTTTCAGTGTATTTAGAATTGATTAGTATTAGAAATAAATGTAGAATTGATTAGTGTTAAGAAATATAGGTATTTATTCTTAATGGATATGCAATGTACAGGTGCAAGATACTGTTAGGATTCGTTAGTGATCCTATTTCCATTTCAGGGTGACAGACTTTGGTGTTGATGTCCATAAATAAGAAAAGAGTGATGTAAAAGAGGAAAATTGTTGCTGAACCAAAGTTTGTAATTAGTTAAGAATTGTATGGTGCACGGTTGGTGTTTTTGTCCTCCAGAGAGAGAGGTTTTCCCCTAGTCCTAGCCCGAATGGGGTGTACTTATGAGTTGTATTATATTTAATAAATATAAGGAAAATACACTGGAGTTATTTATAAAATTTAAATAAGGATGTAGGTTACTTGAATTTTTTGTGCAATGTTACGAGTGCGTAACTGATCAGGAATTAGAGTAACTTTAGAATTTTGGGCAATTTCCTAAATCAGTATTAAAAGTTGCGGTAACGTTCGGTTACCTCTTACATCCGAACCCTCTTGTCTACCCGTAAACCCGGCTAGATGTGTAGGAGGAATAGAGTAATCCCCAGACATTATTGACAATCTACACTGGTGTCCAAAAGTTAAGCATAATTGATAATTATGTGAATAAAGAAGGAACTGTAAATCAGAATGGCGGGAAACGTGATATGCGAGTGTAAAATGGTTATAAAATAAGGAAGCAAATCGAAAGAATGATAATAATTAATTTTATTATCCACCAAATTTATTATTCACCAAACTTGCAAACAATATTATCCCGAATTCAAGAAGTACCTACTTCTGCGCAAACTGTTGAAAGAATAACACAAATGGCAGAAAATGTAACTGCGAAAAAAAAATTCAGGTTTACAAGAAACTTGCATTTAGCAATGTTCTTGATGAAAGTAAAGACATGAATGATGTTGCACGCTTGCAGTAATTGCACGATGTTGCGACAAAGATTTGAATTTGTAATGCTTGTCGGTTCCTGCTTCCCTCTGATCCCCCTTGGAACCGGCTAGATGTGTGGGAGGAACTGAATAATCAGTAGACATGATTCACTCTAATTATTTTGTCACCAAAATATCAAGCAAGCACAATAATCTAATTAAGATAAAAGATCAGATAGCAAAACGCGAAGGCGAGACTCGTTAGCCTGGGGATAATAATATGGACCCTCAACTGATTCCCCGATAACTTATACGAGCTCAATATGAACTACGTCACTCACTAATATGCTAAACATTTATTTAAACAAAGATCACGATACCTGTACTTTTATGAAGTTGAGTCCTCCAGTCGAGGCCTTGAATACGATCCTTATCCGGATTTAATCACCGTCGAGTGATACTCTTAGACTTCTTCAATTAATAAACTCCAATTTGCCCTTAATAATTTCACGATCCTTCACTCACCAACAAACTCTTAAAACTCGCAAATATAGAATTTATATAATATACATAATTTGCATAATCACGCTTTCTTCACTCGGGGAAAGTTGGTTGATAATATTATTGCTCCAGAAAAATCCCCAAGGGGTTAGTTATAGACGCGTATAGATCTTCCCTAGGCTTAGTCGTGGTAATGTCTTGAATAAGTTTGTGTCAGCATGGAGCACATTAAAATTTTTCTTAATGAATTCTTTCCCGAATTAGACAATAAGGAATGGTTATGTAAATTGATGTATCTGACAGATATAACTAAACATCTTATTGAACTAAACTTAGGATTGTAAGGAAAAATTCAAGCAGTGTTTGAACTTTTTGAATATAGGAAAGGCTTTGCTGCAAAATTAAATCTATTTTCCCGTGATATTAATACTAGCACCTTCAAATACTTCCCAAAGGTTAAAGCGCTTGCAAATACATCAACCATAGACAAAGATGAACTTCAAACCTACGTTGAAGCACTTAAGGAAGAGTTTTCTAAAAGGATGCAAAGACTTTGAAGCCCCTATATGCCTATTATTTTCC
Source organism: Trichonephila clavata (assembly GCA_019973975.1). Classification (NCBI taxonomy): domain Eukaryota; kingdom Metazoa; phylum Arthropoda; class Arachnida; order Araneae; family Nephilidae; genus Trichonephila; species Trichonephila clavata. The sequence goes on along the minus strand of BMAO01029471.1, from coordinate 41,369 downwards.
TTCCTAATAAAACCTGATTTAATAGATCCATTAATAATCCTATTTGAGTTGTCAATTTTTGAGTGGATGGAAATTGATAACTTTGAAATGGAACTTATTGAAATTACATCTTCAGAATTATGGAAAACAAAATTTACAGTTACGCAAAAATCTGGAAGACAACTCTAGCAATAAATCGACAGCTATATAAATTGCTGGATGTCATAGCCTCAACGATTTAATTGTTTGAAAGGAATAGCATGCGCTCTGCTTTCCGCTTTTATTTCCACATATCTATGTGAACAAATTTTTTCTCATATGAAATATATTTTGAGTCCACTAAGAAATTGTTTGACTGCTGATTATTCCGAATCCTGTGTGTCAAATTGAAAGTCATAAATTTTACCCTTGATATTGCGACATTAAATAGAGTTCTGCAGGGACAAGGTTCGTATTAAAATTCAAATTTTTTATTTAACTTTGCTGCATGAACACTTACATTTTATGTTGCTTATTTCCTAAATATTTTTAAGAATGCATAATATATGTACAATTTTTTTTATTTATATTCAAGAATAGTCATACTTTGTGTGTGTGTTTACTTCTTTTAATAAAAATTCTTAAAAGATGCATATTTATGTGCAGTTTTAATTTTTTATTTATGTTGAATGAATAATTATATTTATGTTGTTTATTTTTATGTTAATAAATATTTTTAAATGATGCAGATTAACAAATAATAAAATTCTAAATCTGTATTTTTGATCTATATTTCCTAACTCTGCATGTATTGTTGTGGGAATCGAATAGTTTCTCTTTGAGCATAATTTGAGTTCCCTGCAATCTAAATCCGAAAACAGTTGTAATACAATTTATTGAATCATTAATTTCTCAATTTTACTATTACAAATAATATCCCAAAATATATCCCCTCTAACTAATATATCTATATTGTGATCAGTAGTGTCACATAAATCTGCCAAAAGCAACCCTTTCCGTTCTAAAATAGTTCTAGTCTCAATATCTGGCGAAACTATTGGAGCTACAGTAATTGTATGCGTTATTAAAGCTTCTATTTTAATGAAATGTGCAAAATCGCTTCTGTTACGCAATTCTATTTTCGCACACATTATATATTTTCTCTACTGTGTTGTTTGAACCAAAGGAAAAAACTGATAATCTTTCTTTTCGCAATATTTTTAGTTTCATAGTATCTGCAAAGCTCTTAGTAATCCAACTTCTTTCCGAACCGTTGTCTAAAAGGACCCTGGCTATCTTAGTTTTTCCCTCCTGAAAGACAATAACACTCAGGTTTGCAATCAAGTGCCCTTTGATCTCAAAAGACTAGAGTTGCTTATTAGGACCTGGACATCCGATTGGGGAATGACTCCTCGAACTTTTCCTATCACAAAGCAAGTATAATGGTGAATCTTGCTCTTACAGTTTTTACAGGGGTCAAGTTTTGCCCTACAAAAACACACATTCTCTAATTTTATAGCTTATTTTTTCATTCTGCTTCAAGTTCGCAAAATTTATGCTCTGTCCTACCACAAAAACGCAATTAGAATTAGGGGCGGTTGCATAATTTACACATTGAATAAATCTGTCATTTTTAAAATTTCTAGGTTGCTCAGTTATTTTAAAAATATTCCTACTTTCCCTGTTAAAGTTTTGATAAATTTGATTTTCTATTTTGTTCGGTAATAAAAATGTTCGTTCTTTTGATAGCAACTCTATCTAGAAATGTAAACAAATTCTTAAATGTATAGTCTTCATTTGAAAACTTTCTATTAAAATCGAATACTAATTCTTTTGGTAATCTTTTTAACCCTTTGAAGCGCGAAAAAATAAATTCGCTGAATTTTTCAAAATAAAATTATAAATGCAATGTATGGAACCTAAGAACAGAGAAAATACCTTTAAAAAAAATTAGAGTACATTCCCCCCCCCCCCGAGGGGGAGGTGGTTTCATAGAAGTACCACCGCGCACTTACGACATAATTCTCGGATGAACAAAAAAAAGATTTGCGTCAGATTTGTAAGTATATTCTTTATATATTTTGTAATAAATTTACTAAAATATGCGATATTAAATATTAGAATTACTTTTTAAATATTAAATAATACAAAATATAACTATAAGCGATTAAAATCAACTGCAATAGCCAGTAAAGTTTTTTTTTCATTGTTTCTTTATTATTAAACTATTAAAACCATGCAGTAATACTGAAATAATAAACCCCTCCCCCAAATCAATGGCAAAACCCCCATAATTTATTAGTTATTTCACTGCCTGAGTCAAAGAAAAGAAAAAAAAAGGGCTAAATCTCTCACGTGTGCGTGCTATAAGCCGGAGAAGAAACGGACAATTTTCATGTTCTAGGTGCGCGGTGGTATCAGTCTGAAACCACACGAAAATATCTTTATATAAGGCACTTCTTTTCATTATTTATCATACTAAAAATTAGTTATGCTATGAACAGCATATGCAGCAAAAATGTACATACCTTACTTTTAATTTTTGTCTATTTTTGTTTGCTAAAAAAAATCTTTTTGAAAGTGGTTAAAAAAGGCTTTTAAAATGATGCATTTTTCTCACAGAAATAAGAGTTTTCTGTCTCGTGCTGACATCTAGTGTCTTTTAAAAGAGTTAAAAGATATGTTTAAGATTAATGGTTTCATTGAAATACCATTGCGCGTTTAGAGATATTTTTTTAGAAAATGGTGGTTTCAGAGAGATACCACCGCGCGTTAAAGGGTCTTTTTAACAATATCTGCGTTAAAAGATTCCCGTACGTTTTGTTTCGATTCCTAAGAACTCAAAACTTCTAACCTGCGTTTCGACTTTGTGTGTATTAAACATTTTTCTTAACACACTCAAATCGTTTGTGTATTTCTAACTGCAGGTGATCTTAATAACTGGTTTAAATGTGTTTGTATTAGAGTGTTCTTATTACAAAACCTATTTTTTTAATAAATTTTAAGCTACATCATAATTCGCTTTAGTCAATGAAAACCCACTAATATATATATATATATATATATATATATATAGAACTCGCTGCCGTTCCTCCTAAATAAGATTTTAAGTAATTAAATTTATCTATTTTTTGGTTTTGCTATTATCTATTGCACTTTCAAACTGGCTGAAAAAATCTAGCCATTGAGCATGATCACCCTAAAATTAATTTATACTCAATTTTGGTAATTTAACTGTTTTATTCTCTCTTATTAATGAGTTTGTTGAAACAGAATCCCTTTTGGTATAGCAATCTTTATTCGATAGTTTTTGTTTCCAAAGAATAATTTTGTCTGAATATTCCTACGCATTAATAATTTCATTCTCTATTTCACTAATATCACAAATTCTCGATAGTATTATTTAAGCTTTTGAGATTGTTTTCCTTTTCAATTAATAGTTCTTTAAACAATTTACTTTATTTTGAGAGGTTTCATTACTCGGTTCATCTATACAATTTTCTATTTTAGTTATTAATTTTGTAACGTTACTTCTAATTACTTTACGTTTAATCCTCAATTTTTCAATTTCCGACATATTAAACACTAAAGAGTGTCGTGACCCAGTCCTATCTTGGACTGGGTTCACATTGCCCGACGCGCCTGGTGTGGAAGGAAACATATTATCACCAACGGAAGCCATAATTACAAATATTTATTAACAACACACAAATACAATTAACAAGTCACACTATAAGAAACCCTGGAGTGATTATTCAATTCCCTAGATTAATCCTGATACACAACTCTAACAATCAGTTCTAACTTTTAAATCTAATATTCCCTACTAAATAATCTCAACTATTATAATTGACAAAGGAGACAAACGCTTACTAACATCAGGTCGATACTAACTATAATCCCTTTGATTATTTCAATGATTAACAATATCAATTACTATCTAATACGTGCTAAGCTCGCTGGAGAGATCCGTAGATTATACTTACAACTAGTTTGGCAATTCCTTCTCCTACTGCTTTCTTACTAAATCTAGACTTTATATAGTCGAATTCATTAGCATATCACTATCTCGTGTTTTTCCCGAGGAGGCTGTGAAATAGAATAATTGCTGGCCCCAAAGTTACCCAAGAGGGTTAATGGAAGATTGACGCGGATAGACCCGTCACAGCCCCCCTCAAGAAAAAAAACGGGATTTATAAAAGGGTCTCAATGGCCCGATATAAATTACGTTGAAAACTTTAAGTCTTACATTTTAGTTTAGCAATAACTTCTATAGAACAATACGCTAAAGAAATACTCAAAAACTACTAGCTCAAACTTTATAGTCACTCCCAGGTTTTTAACTTTTACATTCATTATATAAGGTGTACCCCATTTGGGCGAGGACCAAGGAAAAACCTCCCACTGGAGGGGAAAACCCGGCCGTACACAACCCGTAATCTTAAATATTTTAAATATATCTTCGTTTTTTACATTTCTTTATCTTCAACACAAAAATTTTCAAAACATCAGGGTCAGCCACCCTGAAATGAGAACTGGATCACTGGACGTACAAAAAAAAATTTTGAACACTTTATACACACAACATTGAATCCACACATATTTAAATTGTCAAATACTTTACAAATTTTATCTGGTTTCTAAAAATAAAACTCCCATTCCAATCGCGTAGCGCTGTTAGTGTTATGGTTAAATTCCTTTCTCTGCGCCGCGAATCCCAAAAACCAGATATATACTAATATACATTTGAACATGTTTATATATACACAATTATATACAATTTTCAAAATACTCAATATAAACAAACAATACAATGAATTCTCGCACATTTAGCCAAGCCTTTACGGTAAACAAATGTAAACATACATATGCTTTCCACAATTTAGAATATATTTAAATATACAAAAGGTCATTTCACTCAACGCAGTGAGACTTTTGCATTAGACAACATTATTAACAAAACGAGACTTGCTTCTTGCAAAAATTCAACCGACTGCCTGTCAGTAAAAATATAAATGAAACAATACAACCTGGCTAATATTTTGCTCTTCTTCTTTCTTTAATGTCTCCTATCTGCACCTCCAATGACGTGGACCATCTGCTGGGTTGATTCCCTCTTTGCTCCTGGCAGTCTGGTCTATATTCTCGCCGACTCCTCAAGTTGTAGTGGTGACCTCGTCGTTCTTGATCTCTTCTAGATGGGGTGAATCTTTCATGGCCTGCCAATGATCCTATTGGTGATCTTGATTTGGCTTTCCCATAGCTTTCTCCGCCGTCTACAGAAATCCTGAAGTTGGTCCTTTTCTGTTGGCGATCCCTTTCTGGAACTTGGCTACTGCAGCGGTTGTCAAATTGTATCGTTTCTTTAATTGCACATTCGACGAGATGGAGGACGGGAGCCTTCGTTTGTAGACTTCTCTTTGGATATTTGCTCTTTTACTCCTCGGCACTTCTGTAGGGGATTCGGTTATCCTCTTGCCACTTCTGGAGTGCTGAGTTTTCACGAATTTTTTCTGGCTCGCCTGTGATATCGAGTCAGTTAAAGTCCTCTTGCACCGACCCTTAGTCAGCTCGTCTCCGCTCCTTTTTGTCTTTCTAAGATTATTTTTATTTCCTACTCTACCATTTTCTTTTCCCTCCTGTCTTCTACCAGACCCATTACTCTTAGAACCTTGTGACCTATCTAACCCATATCTACCATCCTCAAAACTACTCGATTGATACTCGAATCCACCACTAATTGAAGAATCTACCTCCACTAAACTTTCATCACTTTTTCTTTGATGGTAAATTCAAACCTGATCTATATTGATTGTAATTTTTTTACCTTCCTTCAAAATTACAACATTATTGTTTTTAACACTCACAACTCTAAAAGGACCCTCAAACTTAGGGCAAAACTTCGCAACCACCTTTTTACTGGCTGAACTAACAGGGTGAGTTTCAACCAACACTAAATCATCCACCCCTTAATGTTAATTTCGCGTCTCCTTTTATTGTAATATTTCGCCCACTTTTCTTGCTTTTTCATTGTATTCTGCCTAGCTTCCTCAAACACCTTTTCCATATTCCGAACCACAAATTCTGTACCATCTGTGACCATCACAAGTTTTTGAAATGGGGTAATAATATTTCTGCCCAAAAATAATTCTGCTGGGGTTTTTCCCGTCGTTTCATGGACTGCCGTTCTTAGTGCGTATGCGAATTCATTTAAAAACCTATCCCAGGATTCATGATTATAATTTACAAAAGAAGCAATCATTTGTAGTAAATCGCGATTAACACGTTCCGTTCGATTTGATTGAGGTCGATACACTACTGTTTTGGCATGTTTTATATCTAATCTCTCACTTAAATGTTGAAAAACTTCGGATACAAATTGGAGACCATTGTCGCTAATCAATTTAACTGGAGCTCCATATCGCGAAATATAATTTTCAAACAGGGCATTGGCGATTATTTTTGCGGACGCCTTTCTGAGGGGTATTATTTCTAACCACTTCGTAAAATGATCCGTTATTACACAAATATATCGATATCTTTGGGGTTTCGATGCTGGGTAGGGGCCTAATAAATCTAATGAAACTATTTCGTTCGGATAACTAGTTACAATCGGTATTAAATGACCGGCCGGTAACGCGTTCTTGTAGTTAAATTTTTGGCACGTCTTACATGTCAAAACATAAATGATATGACCTTACGCATGTATGGAAAATAACATGCATCCTTTACGCGTAAATAAGTTTTCCGTATTACAAGATGTCCAGCCATAGGCTTATCATGAAATTCGTGCATTATCGCACCTCGCATCGATTTTGGAATATATACTCTCATTTCTCCGAGAGAGGATGCGTATTTCGCATAAAATAACAATCCCTCAATAAGTTTAAAATCCTGGGACCAGTTCCCACAGACCCCCGCATTTACTGAACTGTCATCGGGGTTTTGTAAGTAGCGATATATATGACCAAGCTCGGGGGCCTGCTTTTGTTCAGCTATCAATTGCTCCCTTGACGAAAGTACCAAATCTCTAATTACTGCACAAGTTATATTGCTACCTTCAAAATTTTCCACAGGGTTCCGCGACAACAAATCTGCCACAACATTTTGAATACCTGGTCTATGTTCCCATTTAACATTAAATTCGGCTAGCTTGAGTGACCATCGTATCATACGACTTGATAAATTTTTACCATTAGTGAGTTTCGTTAATGCTGCATGGTCTGTAATTACTTTTATATTTAACGATCCAAAGTAGGTGCGAAACTTGTTTAAAGCCCAAATCAGCGCTACACATTCGCGTTCGGTTACTGTGTAATTGCGCTCCGCCTTATTAAGTGTGCGGATGCATATGCTATGGGTCTCTGACTTTGCGTAAGCACCGCTCCAATCCCCATAGAACTCGCATCTGTAAAAAGCTCAAATTGTACAATAAAATCCGGTAATTTTAGCACAGGTGCTTCCGTAATTGCACTTTTGATCAATTCAAAAGCAGCTTGCGCCTCTTCCGACCAATTAAATTTCCTACCCTTCTTTTTTAAATCATACAGTGGCTCGTAGAGATTTGCGTACCCCTTAACAAATGTTTGATACCCTTGGGCCATTCCGAGAAATTTTGATACTTCTTTCAAAATTTTTGGTGCTTTCACACATTTTGAGTATTGCCTTAACTTTAGATTCATCCGTGGCTATCCCATCCTTACTAATCACGAGGCCTAAGTATTTTAGTTTCTCACATCCAAACTTACACTTATCTTTAATCAACGTCAACCCCGCTTCTTGTAATAACCTAAATACTTCCCTTAAATGTTCTAAGTGATGTGTAAATGATGGAGACGCAATAATAATGTCGTCCATGTAGACTAAGAAACACTTCCCTAACAGAGGTTTCAAAATAATATCAATAACCTTCTGAAAATTTAGCGCTGCCCCCGATAGGCCGAATGGCATGCGCTTAAACGCATTAGTGCCGTTTTTTGTCACAAAAGCCGTTTTGGCTACATCCCTAGGGTGTACTGCTAATTGAAAATAGCCAGAGCGCAGATCCAAGGTACTCATTATTTTCGTGTGAGGAATATTGGTAATTAAATCCTCTATGAGTGGCAAAGGATATCTCGGGTACTTAGTTACCGCATTAAGTTTGTGATAATCCAACGCAAATCTGTAAGCCTCGGGATTGTCCCGGTGTAACCCGTTCTTTTTACGACACAAAACTACAGGAGATGCGTACGCAGATTGAATTTCTACGATGGTGCCTTCTCGTAACATCTTATATATATGATAGTCAATGATACCTTGTTTAACCCTGTCATATCTATATGGTCTGGAGACCACTGGAAGGCTCTCCCCAGTATCGATTTCATGATATAATACATGAGTAAGACCCGGTTTGTTTGAAAATAGACTTTTAAAACTATTAAATAACGATTTTAAATCCATTTGTTGACTTTGATTTAGTTGTGAACTCGAAAGATCAATTTCTACATTCTCCGCAACAACTTTTAATTCTTCGATATTTTCCACACCAGAAAAAAAAATATCAGGCAAGAGCCTAAAATTGGATCCGACTCCCATCTCGGGGTTAAGGGAGAAATGTCCGGAGGTCAAACTCGTTGGGTGCCATTGTCGTGACCCAGTCCTATCTTGGTCTGGGTTCACATTGCCCGACGCGCCTGGTGTGGAAGGAAACATATTATCACCAACGAAAGCCATAATTACAAATATTTATTAACAGCACACACATACAATTAACAAGTCACACTATAAGAAACCCTGGAGTGATTATTCAATTCCCTAGATTAATCCTGATACACAACTCTAACATTCAATTCTAACTTTTAAATCTAATAATCCCTACTAAATAATCTCAACTATTAGAATTGACAAAGGAGACGAACGCTTACTAACATCAGGTCGATACTAACTATAATCCCTTTGATTATTTCAATGATTAACAATATCAATTACTATCTAATACGTGCTAAGCTCGCTGGAGAGATCCGTAGATTATACTTACAACTAGTTTGGCAATTCCTTCTCCTACTGCTTTCTTACTAAATCTAGACTTTATATAGTCGAATTCATTAGCATATCACTATCTCGTGTTTTTCCCGAGGAGGCCGTGAAATAGAATAATTGCTGGCCCCAAAGTTACCCAAGAGGGTTAATGGAAGATTGACGCGGATAGACCCATCACAAGGGTATACAACGATGATCAAGAAAACAAGACCTACCTCAACAATTTGACTATTCAACATGGCCATTACCCCACTTGCTTGACACCAAAAATGAACTGACGATGATACCAACTGCATTAAAATCTTCCACTCTATAACAAAAGTAACTTTATTTACAGCTAAAAGCACCTCACCAACTCTACTCACACTCGCATCTAACTTTCCTGGATCTACGGATATAATTTCGGGTACATGGGTTTCTGGGAACCCTCAGACACGTATCTGGCTAGAAAAAGTTCTGTATAGGTTTTGGTTAAGTTGCATTTTCATGCTGGATAGTATGGAGCTTAGCAATTGGACGAGTGGCGGCAGGTGGGGCTTCGAGGCGATGATCTTTGGCGGCACGGTTTTGGAATCTGGTTGGAAGAGAGAGCGTCTTCCAATTTGGATGTAGTAGTGATGAGGATATTGGCTCAAAAAAGGCTGCCCATGGGGGTGTGAGTGTGTGTAATTATGTGTGGTGCGCAATGTCCAGTAGGGGAAAAATTTAAAACAAGTATGAATAAAGCGACCGGCGGGTTTCTGCGATGCGGACACCCTCCTTCGCATTGACCGCGCACGGCCGTGCTGCAGTTATAGTGGCGGCCGCGTGGTCTAGGTACCGGATCATGGCTAGCATGTCATGAGTTCGATCCTAGTACCACTAAAGACCCGCCGTGTAGGGGCGCGATGCACGTTCAATCTGTCGAGAGCTCAAACGTCCTCCCGTTGGTGTGGTAGTTAGGAGAGGGGGGTGTCGTCAGCGTCACTTGACCATGGTTCAAAATGACGCGGACCGTCGCCCCTTGTGTTGCTACTCAGTGCGACGTTAATATTCTCTCACGCTGCAGTTATAGTCTGGAGTGAGCTTTGAGCACTCTGCCACAAGAGCACTGAATGCAATCAATAAATAAAGGTGGATGAAAAGAGAATTGAATTGAGCAAATAAAAAGAGAAATTTCAGTTATAGAGGATTGTGCGAGTCCAGGAGAATTCTCCTGGGTCGCTTCCTCTTAATATTGGCTATATAATTTTCAAGGTTTGCATATTAATATTATCAGAGCTATTGAGTGAATCAAAAAATTTAATCGAGATATCTTGGATATGCTGCTTAAAGGACGGTATATATTTAAACAATTACGAATGTCGGCGTTGCGCATGCGTCTAGTGACGCCAACTATCATTCTGATGAGTGAGAGAATATTAACGTCGCACTGATTAGCAACACGAGGGCTTTTGGCGACGGTCCGCGTCATTTTGAACCATGGTCAAGTGACGCGGACGACACCTGAGCTGGCACCCCTCTCCTAACTACCACACCACACCAACGGGAGGACGTTTGAGCTCCCCTACACGGCGGGTCTTTAGTGGTACTAGGATTGAATCCGGTACATGATCGAATTAGGTACATGATCCAATGCCTAGACCACTCGGCCGCATCATTCTGATGAGAGTATTTTGAGCGGCATCTAGAATTTTAATATTGGTCTTGGCTGCATAACCCCAAACTGGACATGCGTATGACATGATGAGACGCAAAACGACTGTATAGAGAAGCACTTTGTTATGCAAATCTAACTGAGAATTCCGGTTGATTAGGGGGAAGAGTTTAAACATTACTTTCCGGAATTTGTCGCGAGCGTGTAAAATGTGTGATTTCCATGTAAGTTTACAGTCAAAAATGAGACCAAGGTATTTAGTTTCCTGAGACCAGGGTATAATTGTGTTGTACATTGTGGGTGGGAGTGTACGCTTTCGTGTAAAAACGACCGCAGCCGATTTGTCGACGTTAATTCTGATCTTCCCCATTTGTTGAAATAATTTTCTAGAAGTGCGAGATGCTTATTTAGTGTAAAAGTTACTGTTTTGGGTGTTTTGAAACATGCGAGCACCGCAGTGACATCTGCGTACATATTGATGTCAGTGAGTGAATATGTTGGTATGTCATTTAGGTAAAGGTTAAATAAGATGGGACCGAGTAACGATCCCTGGATTACTCCAGCATAAATGTTTTTTGTATCTGAATAAGTGTCGTTAACTCGCACCGAGAAGGTGCGGTTAGTGATGCAGGAGTGGAGAGAAGGTGAGTGAGTGGTGGTGGGAAATTTTGTAGTTAATAAGTTTGAATGCGAGGCCGTTTATCCAGACTCTGTCAAATGCTTTTTGAATGTCTAAAAAGACGGCCCCAGTGGATCTTTGTTTTTCAAAGCCAGCTGTGATAGTTTCAGTCAGTTTAAGAAGAGGGTGAGTAGTGGAAAGGTTTTTAGTGAATCCATATTGGTTTCGGTTAATAATGTTATTTTGAGAGATAAAATCTTTAAGTCTGTTGAGGATGATAAATTCGGTAATTTTACTTAAGCTAGAAAGTAGGGAAATTGGCCTATATGATTCAGCCAATTTTGAATTTTTACCAGGTTTGAGAATTGGGAATAGTACAGCCTCTTTCCATAAGGTAGGAAAATGATTAAATTTAATAATTTTGTTAATGTGAATTGTGAGAATTAGTACAACTTTAAGAGGGAAATTTTTGATCATTTTGTTAGTAATGAGGTCCTTGCCGGGAGCTTTTTTACTATTAGATTTTTTAATGTAAGTGATGATTTCGTCCGGCAGGACGGGGTCGAGGTAGGTAGTTGGGTTAGTAGAGAGAAAACTGCTGACTGTGTTATTTTTATGTGATCGTCTTCTGTGGTGTCATCTTTATTTTGTGGTGAGTTTTCTGTGAAATTATTTTTAAGTGTGTCTGCTAGAATGTTTGCTTTTTGTTTGTCTGTGATTGCAGTGCCTGACGCGCATTCGAGTGGTGGTATCTGATGCCTTTTGTTTTTGAAGAATTTTTGTGTGCTCCAAAGGCTGTTGTCTTGAGCATTAAGTGATTCCAGCCGTTTATTCCAAGAATCATTTGAATATTTTTAAGTGTTTTTAACAATTTGTTGTGCGCGATTGTAGTCTGTTTTGTGTGTGGGGTCTAGTGTACGCTGATAGCGTTTACGAAGCTTGTTCTTCTGTTGTATGAGCGTGTGAATTTGAGGTGGGGTGTAGCTGCGGTGCTCGTTTCCTATTGGACGGGAGGCGTGGCTATGGGTGGCGAGTACTGTGTTAGAAAAGTTTTTAAGTTTGCGTTCCAGATCAGTGGAATTTGTAATGCTGTTTGGATGAAAATCAAAAAGAGAGAAATTACTATTTAAATTTGTAGTGTATTGTGACCAGCAGGTGGAGACTGCTCTGGGGTTGTTTGTGTAAGTTGGTGTTTTAAGTTTAAAATAAATTAAGACTGGATTGTGATCAGATGAGAGATCGGAAGTAGTGTAGATGTCGAAAGGGTAGAAAAAATTTCTGATGAGCGTGATGTCTATTGCGTTAGCTGTACCGTTACCAAATCGAGTGTGTGTATTAGGATAAGCAATGTTGAGGTTTAATTGATTAGCGAAGTTTAATGCCTCTAGTGGAATTGTGTAAGCAGTTCCCCCCCCCCCAAGCGCTGTATGTGGCGTTGAAATCACCAAAGATCACACAGTCACTGCTGGTCTGAATGAGATTTTCGAGGTCTATAGTGAAAATATTAGTGTCTGATCTGGGAGGAATGTACACAGAAATGATGGAAATTGGGTTGTGATTTGGAGGAGTGACAAGAATAATAGTGGCTTCTATGGCTTGTAATTGAGGTGTTGGAAGGTGAAAGCGTTTGATATTGTTTTTAATGAGAATGAGAGTGCCTCCAGCCGCTCTGTCTTCCGTGATTCTGTCGTTCCTGTAGCAGCGGTAATTTGGAATACTGAAGGTATAGGCCGGTCTCAGGTGTGTTTCCTGAATTAGCATAATATCTGGGGCGTGCTTCTCTATGAAAATACGAAGTTCAATTCTTCTATTAATCAGTACATTTGCGTTCCAAGAACACAAACTGAGGCCAATGGGTGACGATTTACGCATTAAAATTATTATTGAGGGATGCCTCGATTAGGCCGTATAATTGGTTAGGATTGGCATGGGCGGCACTGATTTGGTTCAAATTTCCGGCTATCCCAGAGGTCTCGCTAAAGGCTTGAGAGAGTTGAGCAAGTGCGAACATGGCTATTTGAAGAGTTTGCTGAATACTGATGTTAGTAGCAGCATTCATAGGATAATTTTGAATAGGAATGGGGTTTATTTGTTGAGCAGTTATGGCCTCAGTTTGCCGTGAATTCCCAGCTCTTTGAGTGCTGTGTGCTGCCGTGATTTATTAGTGTGAATGGTGTTTTGTGTGGCCGCTTGTGCGTATGATGTGTTCGGTCTGACTATGCTATTAAATATATTTGTAAATGTGTTTTTGTTTCTGTTAAGTGCAGCGCCCTTAGGGGGCTTTGGGTAGCAAGGGCAACCCTGCCAGTTGGCCATGTGGCCGTAGACCTGACAGTTTATGCAGTACTTGATTTCTAGTCTTTGTTTGATGTGGGAATCGCGTGTGATATGAGCTTCTCTGCATTTTAAGCAGCGGGGGTTTATGTGGCAGTTTTCAGAAGTGTGGTTGAAGTTGTTGCAGGTGAAACATTGGGTTTACTTTCACACCTTTACTTTCGAAGCCTTCTACCCTAATGCTCATGTAGCCTATAGTTTTTAAGTTGAAAATTTTAAGGTTATGAATGTTGCGTGGAAATGTGATCAAGTAAACGGGTAATGGTTTTGTTTTTCTGCCTATAAGTTGAATGACCTTCTCAGGGTTAAATCCGAGAAGTACAAGATCGTCTTTAATTTCAGTGCATTTTGTGTTTTTAGGTAGTCATTTAATTACTACCTTGATTGGTCTGTTTGTTTTGGGTGATATTACGTAGTGTTGATATCTGAGTTTTTCAAGTAGGTCGACTAGAGTTTCGTATTCTTCGTCTGTGTTTGTGTATAGTTTAATGAATTCTCCTGTGGTTTTGGTTCTTATTCCTGGGTAAAATTGTAAGATTGTGCTGATGTGTTCGCAGTATGAGTCTGTGATTTTGAGCAGACTTAGGTTTTGGTGGTGGCAGCTTAGGTTTTGGAGTGTTAGCGGGTTGTGGTGACGAGGGTGTCACTCCGGTGTGTGATCCTTGGTTTGTGATTGGAATAGTGGGCATTTGGTGTGTGTTTTGAGAGGATGAGGTTGTCACTCCTGCTTGTGAGTGTTGTACTGCAGCATTATTGTTGGTATTTGTAGCGAGGGTTGGTTGTGTGGCTGGTAGAGCTGGGAATTCAGCGTCGATTTCATTAGATGGGAAATTAAACCTATTTTCTAGGCTGACTGGTGCCATACCTGGAGTTTTGAAGAGAACTTTTCTAGCGGCTTTGCTAGCAGGTGGTGTGATGAATCCGTCATTGTGCCTTTTGGTATGAGATCTGGGTGTACCAGGTGGTGATGCTTTAGGTGTGTGTGTTGGGGTGTTAGCAGGTGAAGTGTGTAGTGGGCAGCCCAGTGTAGTACATCTTGGTATAGAGCCAAAATGACTCACCACATTTTCTAGAAGTGCAGAGATCCCGTGTTCCCTTTGAATCTTCATCATACAGGGGGTCGTGGCTTCGGTCCATTTCTAGGTTCTCCACGATCCTTTTGTAGCCGTCACGGGTGGCGGTAAATTGTTTGATATTGGCTGTTGTTCGTACCAATCTCTGGCAGGGCGTCTCCTCAGTCGTACCGTTGTGGACAGTGGGGGTGTGCCTGGTCGTGAGTGCGGCGGGGACAAGTCCATTTCGTCTAACAGATTTTCCATATTTCGGTCCGGGTCAGTTTTGGGTAAAGGAGTTGAAAAATATGATGAAGTCAGTAAGCTGACTTCTATTCCTTTCAGCCCTGATAAGGGCTATTATAAGTCGGGTATTGCTGCTTTCCTGACTGCTCTCAGCTCGCTAGTAAAGAACGTCGTATCTACTCCGTGTCTCAAGCGAAATCGCTCACTGTTTTTTGACTCTAACTTTCCTCTCTTCGTCACGTCACACTTATACCTCGCCGTTGCCGAAGAAGCGCCATCTATATCCTTAACACCTTTACATATTAGTTTTCATGGCTTTTCCCTCATTATTACAGGCACTACTAAATACTTTCGATTTCTGCATATTTTGAACCAATCCATGCTACATTCTGGTTACGCATCTTGTTTATAATGACCTAAGACATAAGTATTTCATGCAATGCTGAAATCAATATAAACAGTACCTTATACATTTAAAACAAATTCAAAACATTACGGAAGAATAGTTTCAGTTTGTCATTTAAATTCATTTGTAATATTAAATGACAAAATTTAGTAAACAAGTTATATTTATGCTTTGACAAGATATATTTTTAGGCTGCTTAAAGACTAAACAATAGTAACACAGAAAAACCAAAATTATTAGAGAAAAATATTTTTATTTCAATGTAATATATATCTAAAAAGATAAAACTTCCCATTAGATGACATCTACAGTAATTCTTTTTCTATTTTGGATAATTTGATAGATGAAATAGAATGTGGAATAATGAATTTCATTAAAAGAATTCATTATTTCATACAATGACTTTATTAGAAATATATCTGAAAATCATGATTCACCAGTCACCACTATTTTTCTGCTAACTGGGTTATCATAAGTGATGAGAAAAGTGAAATGCATGATATTAATGCCTAAAAGAAATTAGCAACCTGTATACCTATGATACATTTTTGTGTTTTACAATATGAAGGTAAACAAAGCAAAAATTTTGTATCATAGCAATGTGATAATATTTTGAAGTTTCATTTAACTTGATCATTTGAAATTTGTCCTATTAAACTACTCCATAAAACTGTTCAAAATTGACCCAAAAAAAAGTCAAAACACTTTAAAAACAAAGAATTTAGGGAATATTTTTGATGCAAGTACTTTAATTATAAAACCAAACATATTAGTAAAACAAGTTTTGATAAAAATATAGGAACATTCAAACGTTAATCTTCCTCATCCATAATTAAAAAAGGAAGCCAATATCAAAATATTAGGTAAGCCCAAAACTCAACTAATAACTAAAAACTGCCTTTCCCAGAGTGAAATATACATCTCATCAAATCTGGAAAAAATTTTTAAAAACTAGCATCTCAAAGATCTGAAAGTAAAAATGTAACAACCAATACATTTTATAAAATATTTTGAAGAACATTCATGCCTTATTCAAAAATTGAGAAACTGCCCTTCTGAAAATTGAGATCACAAACAATTCTAAATTAAATGTGAACTCTCTAAAAATGACACTTGTATTTTTACGAAGGTTTTAAACAAGATGTACACATTTATAAAAGTTTTTTTAAGTATATATATGGGAAAATGACTACAACCTCATGATGATAAATGCTTTATTTAACAAAATGAAGGATGAAATATTTAAAATATATTAAACACCAAAGGAGAACGTCTTCCTCCTACGTCTAGATTTTAGCGTCTCTAACGTCCGTCTGTCTCATTTCCCGTGTGTCCTTCAGTCGGACATTCCTGGCAGGGTGTGACGTCAGTGTGGACTACTCCACCCTAAGTACAGGGGGAGGGGTTGTGACATTGCACATATCCAACCCTACATCGGCCATCATGACCGAGAAGGCGACCTCGCCTGATTATTTACAATGATAAAATGGTACAGATATATAGTAATAAAATATTAAAAATATACACAGTTACACAGTAGATAAAAGAAGTATACACAACACAAAATATCATCAAAGAAAAATTACAAAAATACTGAAAAATGAGCAAATTTAAAGTAATAATTGATAAATAGGAAAAATTTCATACATTACCACAGGGGTAAAACAAATTATGTTAACGATACAAATAAGATCAAGGCTAAAATAAGAATCTGAAATAAGGAACATATTCAAGCAAGATACTCGTACTTCTAAATACTTAAATTTGTACTAAAATGAAATAAGAAAATATTAGAGTCATTCAATAAAAATGGGAGCAAAAATAAATAAATAAATAAAAAGTCTGTTGATAATGTCTATAACGAAAGTCTTTCACAGGAAGAAAAATTGTGAACAGTTTTTAATGGAGAAATCATGTAGAGTTAATTTGGTTTGGCCAGAGTTTAATGAATTCTGCACAAGTAGACGTTTTTGATGGTCCGTCTACGAAATCACACTTTTCTACGTCATAAGTGTCATTGTGCTCGACTTTTGTAACTTTGTATGGTCCGGGGTATTTTTGCTTAAGTTTCAAGCCAGGACCAAACTGAGTGCATTTAATTGCTACTAGCTTGTGTAGTTGATATTTATGAGCTTGTCTGCGCCGGAGATTGTACGTGCGGCGATTCTCATCTTGAACTTTGCAGATTTGCTTTTTGGCATCTTGACGGAGAGCATCACGTTGTTCTTGGAATTGAGCTGTAATCTCATCGTTAAGAAGTTGGACTATCTCAATGTCCTGGCAAGACTTCATCTTGGTGCCGAAAAGGAGTTCAAATGGAGTCATCTTGATGCTTCTTTGAAAAGTTGAGTTCAGGATTTCTTGCAGGTGGGGTACGTGAGAGTACCATTTCTCAGGATCGTTGACAGAAAGTTTTGACAGCACAGCAATGATGGTGGAATTTTGTTTTTCAATTTGGCCATTAGATCTTGGGAGACCAGTTGTAATGGAGATATGAAGGATGTTTTGCTTTTTACAGTAATCTTCGAATGCGGATCCTTTAACAGTGATAATCCTAGCGGGGTTTTCGAAGACATGTCGTTGGTTTTCTAATCGTTTTATGACTTCTGCAGCGTCCGTAGATCTAGTGGGATACAGCCATGTAAATTTACTGAATGCGTCTATCACTGCAAAAACGTGCTTATATTTCTTAGAAGTTGTCGCTAGAGGACTCAAATGATCTAGATGAAATGTATGGAGTGGTAAGTCGTTTTTTTCTATCGGGTTAAGCATGTGCCATCTTGTTTACCACGTTTCCGGTTTGTGAGAATGCATGCAACACAGTTTTGAATGCATTTTTCAACTTTGTCTTTAAGTCGTGGGATGTAACAGTCTTTGCTAATTAAATCTTGTGTGCGTAGAACAGCAAAATGGCCACGCTCATGTGCAGTTTTAATGATGTTAGCCTGCATTTCGTCAGGTACCACTAGTAAATCGGTGCCATTGACTGTTTTGTACAGAAGTTTGTTTTTAAAAGATATAGTTATCATGCGGCGTTGTTTCTAGAAGCGTCTTTATCGCTGTTATTTGGTCATCAGCCTGTTGTGCTTTGATAAATTGAAGATGGACACTATTTTGGATTAGCATACAATGTGGAGGTCGACTGAGAGCATCCATGTGAGCCATCTGAGCCTGTACGGTGTTCTATTGTATAGTTAAATTTTTGGAGATAAAGTGCCCATCTGGCTATCCTGGGGTTAAGCTCTTTTTTACTTAGTCCTTTGACGAGGGCGTCACAGTCAGTAATAATTTTGAATGATGTTCCTAGTACATAGATGCGAAACTTTTTAAGTGCTTCGACCACTGCAAGGACTTTTAGTTCAAAACTAGTGTACTTTCTTTCATTGTCTGATGTCTTTTTTGACATGTAGAATACAGGGTGAAACTGATTGTCATGTATGGATTTTTTGAGTAGGACTGCACCCAAACCGTCAATTGACGCGTCAATGTGAATCTCAGTGGGAGAATTTTCATTAAAAATACTTAAAACGGGTTGTTGGGAAAGTAAGTATTTTAATTTTTGAAATGCTGCCTGTTGTTCAGCATAAAATTGGAAAGGGGAGTCCTTATGAAGGAGGTCAGTCAAAGGTTTTGCTATGGTCAAATATGAGGGTAAAAACTTTCTAAAATAGCCAGCAAGACCAAGAAATCGGCGAACGTCTTTAATATTTTTAAGATCTGGATAATTAATAACAGCTTTAGTTTTTGAAGGGTAAGGAAACAATCTACCGTATTCTAAATATGGCCAAGAAACTCAATTTTATTTTGTAAAAATTGACATTTTTTAAAATTTATTTCAAGTCCGTAATCACAAGCTACCTCTAGAACATTTTTTAGATATTCAAGGGCTTGGGACTCATTAGCAGCGGGAATAACAACATCATCCATATATGGGAGAACAATACTTTTTGAAATCAGATGTCAGAAAATGGTATTTATGTACTGCATAAAGGTGGAAGGACAAGTACTTAGTCCAAAAGGCATTCGTCTAAATTGATACTGCCCATTGTGAGTAACAAAACTAGTAAATTTACGGCTTCTTTCATTTACTGCGACATGGAAAAATCAATTTTTTAGATCTAGAGTAGTAAATATTTTAGCATTTTGGATACAATCTAAAATATCGTCAATTAAAGGAAGAGGATAGTTATCTTTAATAAGTTTGCGATTTAAACGTCTATAATCAATGCAAACTCTTGATTTCCTGTCTTTTTTCTTTACTACCACAACTTGATTAGCGTAAGGAGATGAACATGGCTCAACAATTCCATTTTCAACCCATTCATCAACTTGAGCGTCCACTATATCTCGTTCGGCAAATGGCAAACGTCGAGGCTTATGAAATATCGGTTCGTCGTCGGTAAGAGCGATATCAAGCCCAATGTTTACAGTTTTTGTATTTTTAGGCATGTATGTCGATAGCAGTTGTTCGACTTCAGCTCGATTATGTTGAGAAACATTTGGCCCGATAAAATTTTCATCTACGCTATTCAGAGGATCTTAAAATTTGTGAAAATTTTATGCCTGTAGGATATTTAGATGTGCTTGTTTAATTACGTCACAACCGATTATGAGGTCATAATTTGTACAAGAATTTGGTACAACAGAAATAGTAACAGGAAAAATTTTATCGTCGATAGTAATTTCAGAATCAAAAGTTCCTATCACATTAATTCGCGAAAAACCAAAACCTGTTAATAATGTATTGGTTTGTTTCAGTGGCGGTGCATCTATATTTATGTAAGTAGAATTTCTTAATAGTGTTAAATTGCTGCCTGTGTCTATTAATCCGTTAAGTTTACGGCCAAAAATTGTTAAGTCTTTACACATATTTATAGGAGAAGGCAATTCATGCACAGCATTTACACCAGAAGGTGGTGTAGAACTATTATTTAAATTAGTTTGTCGGCATTCAAATGATTTGTGACCATAAAGATTACACGAGAGGCATCTGGGACCATGTGAATGATTAGGACAATATTTTGATAGGTGACCTATATCATTACAATTAAAACAACGTTGGGGATTTTTAGCTGCATCAGAAACGTTAAATTTTGTGGGTTTTCTTTGGAAGCTTTGTTGTTTAGAATCACGTACTCGGCTTTCATATGAATGACGAAAATTTGGTGAATTAGAGTTATGTATTCCCATGTTTTTAATGACAGTTTCATAGGTACGTAATTTCTGCTTAAATTCGGAAAATGAGGTTGCACCATATAAATTATTTTATCTGAACGAGGCCCATCAATTCCATTAATGACGTACTGGATAATTGATGCTTCATCAATTTTTGAATCACATCTATTTGCTAATTCACACATGGAATTAAAATATTGCATTAAAGTCTCGGTTTTATACATTTTTCTTTCCTCTAATTCGCGGTGAATCTCTATGGAAGTAACTGAATCCGAAAATTCTTCAATTAAAGCTTTTTTAAATGACTCGTAGGTATTTAAATTTCTTTGTGAAAAAAGAAATGATTTAGCAGTTCCACATACTAGACGTTTTGCGAAAATTAATTTTTGAGAGGAACTGATAGCTGGGAATAAATCAAAATTTTCTTCAATATCGCGAAAGAAACTATTTACAGAATAAAAATCTTCGCTAGTAAATTTTCTACTAGTTGCTGAAAAATCCTGCAATAAAGTCCAAAACTGGGTATTCATCTCTGTAAAGGAAGCATCGTTTAAATGGGGGAGGAAAAGTATTTTGTGTACAAAGAGATGAGACGTTTTGATGTGCTGGCATGAAAGAATAACCTTGAACACTGGGTAGGGTTGCGTTGCTGCCCAGATGTTGGTCCGCTCCCTGTGTTGAAAAATTCCTGTCTAACGAGAGTTTTGATGTTCGTTTTTGAAACGTGGATTGATTCTCAGAAAAAACTACGTTCTCGCTTTCAGAAAAGGACGTCTCTGAATTATTTAATGTTAGTAAAAATTCATCTAAGTTCGTCAAAGCTTTAAATATACTATTGCATAAATTTTGCTCATTTGTTTCCCCGTCTAAATGCAATCAGGCAATGAGAATTTGGTTAAAATTTTTTCTTTGTGTTCATCGACTCTAACACTCTTTAGGGAATGTGGAAAAATTTCTTATTTTATTTCGCGAAAAACGATCAAATTCGGTGAATCCTAATATAGAATTTAATGTTTTTACAGCACGAATTGTACCACATTTCAACGAATTGGCAAATATAGGAATATCACCTAATTTAATATTTTTACAGGACATCTTACTATACAAAATTAACCACTTTGAAAATTTATAGACGGTGCAAGGTTGTAATCAAAATTTCCCAATCACACTCTGAGTTAAAACTACTAAATACAGTAATTTGAAAGCCAAAATAAACAAACAAAAAATACGTTTAATTAAATTTTGCCTACCTGGGGTTGGGGAGCAGTCATACACTAACCCAGAACCAGTTGAGGCACTATATGAATCCAATAAAAAGAAAGTCCAACAAGTCGTTTTTACACATTTAGCACTGTAGTGTCCATTGAAGAAGAAAAAATATTAACGCGTCTTAAAAAAAAATTTCTCGCCTAGAAGAGATTTTTCTTAATATGCAAGAGAAAGGCAGAGCCCCCAAAATATGGGAAAATGACTACAACTTAATGATGATAAATGCTTTATTTAACAAAATGAAGGAGGAAATATTTAAAATATATTAAACACCCAAAGGAAAACGTCTTCCTCCTACGTCTAGATTTTAGCGTCTCTAACGTCCATCTGCCTAATTTCCCGTGTCCTTCAGTCGGACATTCCTGGTGGTGCGTGAAGTCAGTGTGGACTACTCCACCCTAAGTACAGGGGGAGGGGTTGTGACATTGCACATATCCAACCCTACATATATGTATAACAGAAAGAAAAACTAACTAGAAAATACCTTTAAAACACACACAATTCATACATAAAGAATTTACAGCAAAAGAATGGAAAAGGGAATAATTCAGATAACTTTATTTTTGAAACCACAATAAAAAAGCTCAGCTGAATAATACAAAATGAATAATACATTTCTGCAACATTTTTGTGAGGTAAAATTCTTCAAAATACGACTTTGAGGAAAAGTTGATGAAATATTAATCAAAATAGATGATAATGAAGCCTTGAAATAAAAAGTTAATTCCCTGCTCTAAAAATAATACAAAAGATTATTTTCCAAATCCACTTTTTTTTTCCATTTAAACACAGGCATATAATTCAGCATTTTCCAACTTGAAGATAGTTTTCCAATTTATAATCTTGAATGTTTCATAGATAATACTAAAATTCATCTGATACAACAGAGTCAGTAGATTTCATCAATAGGGATATTATCATACTGAAAGAGTAAAACAAGCCATAAAATATTATATAAAACTTGAAATTTAAAAGACAGTCTCTACATAAAATAAAAAATAATAAATAAAAAGAAAAGCATTTAAAAAAAGTAGATGAAACAAGATACTACTTTTTCATCAGGTGATTGAATAATAAAGACAATTATATGAAATCTTTAATGAAATTTAAAAATTTTACTAAGACCTTGGGAGCATAAAAACATAAGGAAAATAATAACTAAACATTTTAACAAATTCTTTCATGCACATCAAGGCTCATTTCAAGTAAATGGAAGAACGATGTTTTAAAACAAGTACATTGCATTTAAAGGCATGCGATTTTGTTCAATAAGAAATAAAATTTGGAAAAGCTAGTAATTTTTTTATAGCAAAAAAAAAAAAAAATTATTAATAAACATTACTCATTCCATATTTAAAGGTTAATGCACAAACAATAAGATATATTAAGTGCATATATGAAAAATTATTCCAGCATTACAAAAAATATATATCCCACCTTACTAAGATATACAATTACAAAGTTTAAGTAGCACTTCAAGAATGCATAAACCCTTTCATCACTGAGGGAAACAAGATTCCCTATTTTAAAATTGGTGATTGTTACACTTAATTATAATCTTATCAGCATTTTCCAAATAGAATGTCAAAATATGGTGAAAGCAATTACATAAAAGGGAATGGCTTAATAAAAAGGTTCTGCCAAAATTTTAAATTTTTTCGGAATTAAATGCTTCAACTAGTAAAAAATTTCAGTCTTCAGCAGATTTCTCTATATGTATGTAATAAATTAATGTTTGCTCTTCCTTTGAATCTTCTTTATTTTATAATACCTCATCCATAAAATGGAATACCCTATTTGAAACGAGTCTAATTTTATCTTTTTTAAAGCATTAAAAGCATTATGTTACTGATTCTTTAGACCAAGAATTTTTGATAGATTTACTGGCAATTCCAAGTAATGCAAGACCATAAATTGATTTCATGTGTTTTGTTAAGCGGGTTTCAGCATTCCCTAAACAAGGATTTCATTCCCATAAATAACTCATTATTTCCTTCGCCTAAACACATGACTTTATTTTTTATATTACCTTTTCCCCTGTATATAAAAACATAATATTTGAATGATTCCTTCTCTTGTACTTTAGCACTTGTATGAGGAGCAAGCTTAAAAACCTCTCCAGATATTCAACATAAATAAATGATGTGATCTATATCAAAATCTTTTATTTGGAAATGCCACAACTACCTTATCACCTCTTATTAAATTTAAATCTCCATGATATGGTTCATATATATTGAGGATTTTTCAAATTTTATAAAAACAAGCTCTTTTCAAATTACTAAATTCATTGTAACCATGCCAGATTTTATAAATTTATATTAATAATCACTGGCTAGTCCTTAGTGAACCCTGCATTCATCTAAGATTATCAAAGAACATATAAATATCAATCTACTAACATATGAACATGTTACAATTTAAAAAATAATTACTTACCAATATAAATAGACAAAAAAGAAAAGTAAATAGAAAGCTAATCGGATCATAGAATCTCTCATGTGCTGCTTTAAGTTACCACGATTATGGATTTCTGTTGGATCATATATACCGAAGTTTCCAGATGGAACTGTAA
Organism: Trichonephila clavata; assembly: GCA_019973975.1. Classification (NCBI taxonomy): domain Eukaryota; kingdom Metazoa; phylum Arthropoda; class Arachnida; order Araneae; family Nephilidae; genus Trichonephila; species Trichonephila clavata. The sequence goes on along the minus strand of BMAO01029471.1, from coordinate 17,081 downwards.
ATTTCCTGCATGGGGTAAGAATACTTTTAGAAGCAGATATAATTAGTGTAGTAAATAAAGTTACATGTGAATGAGAAAGAAAGGAACTTTTTCAAATTATTTTCATCAAAATATAAATTTAACTGAAAACATTTACTAAGTTTTTAAAAAACCTTTGAACTGTAAGGTACAATGAAAAAGATACAGAGTAAAGACATAGAATTTTCTTTTTCAAACATGATTGACAATTTGAAATTAACTTTTTAGGATTATTTAAAATGAAGAAATGTATCCATTAACTAGCACTAATTATATAAAAATAAAATTCCTTTTTTTATTCTAGAAATAATTTTAAATTAATAAAATCCTTCAGAAAATTTAACAATTCATAATAACTAGATAGGTCATATCATAAGAGAGTATTACTTTAAAATTAAAATTTTATTTTACCTGCATTAATTCATAAAAATTAGAGAAAGAAAATTATTTTACCCATCTTATCTCAGAATTAAAAAAAATTATGCTTCTGTCTGTAACATTCTTTGTATCCTGCAAAAAATGTGGGGGAATATTTTCATTTTCAAATGATTACACATTGTCACGTAGATCAAGATTTGAGGCTTTTGTTTAAATCAGTTCTTTAGGAGCAATGGAAATTTATTGTAAAAAAAAAATCCTTGAAATACAGTAGCTATACTTGCAGAATAACTCTAAGGCCATCACACCTTCAGACACAACTATCAGTGTCTAAAATACAAGTATGTTTAAGATTATTCAAAAGCACCGGCTGGTCCAACTCAATAGCCGAAGTGAAAACTAATCACGATCACAAATCAATACTTCTCTACAACAGTCAAAATAAGACTAACTCAGTTTCAGTGAGCGACTCTTTATTAATAGGCCTCACGGATTTTTGACCTTTCGAGAAAGATCTGCTTCCATTATTGATCGTGATATTGGTAGATTTTCCCACTAATTTCCAGAAGAATCCATACGGTCCCGAATTAGCCAAAAATGGTCACAAAAATAATGCAAACTTGGTTCTATTGCCAAGTTTCCTTTGAATAGCCATTATAATGTAAGGAATGGTGTTGCTTGCAAACATTACAATTTTAACATAAAATAAATACAACAGAGTAATATAAACATATTACATATCCCCAGACATTTAGACCGAATTCATAGCACTGCCCCCTTCTCAAAGACTGCACATCCCGGGCCCATGTGTAAGACTGCACATCTCTTACCCATGTGTAAGAGACATCTATTTACAGGAATAAAATATTCATACAATAATCAAATATAAAGTAACAGATACTCAATGGCACATACAAAGCAAATAAATTCAAAATACATGAACAAATACAAAAAAAAATAAATTACATCACTAAAATAAAATTAAGGAGTTAGACAAAAGAAATAACTTTTTTTATCAAATAATTAGTGACCATGGTCTGAACTTGAAGATCTTAGTCACCTTGGCCAATATAAGGGGCTAGCTTATTGTAATGTATTGCCTGCAGTTTTGAGTGTGGCGATTTCTGTATCTGTACCACAACATCATTCAGACTTTTAGGAGTGTATAAGGACCTTCTCAGTTGATTTGCAGTTTTAGAGAGTAATTTGCGACGTTTTGAATCTCACAACTACACTTTGTCTCCTTTGTGAAAATCATGTCCCGATGCTCTTTGCTTCGTATTAGGTCTCCATCTTCTCTGAAGCCATGCCGATTCTATCCCTTAGCCAGATGATGCATCTCCTCCATCTATACCTCGAGTTTCTTGACATACTCCTCAAGCACCAATGGAGCATCTGGTGGCTGTCTGAAATCTGCAGGCAGGCGAAGATCAAGTCTCAATAGCCTTTAGGATGGGGAATAGCCAGTGGTTGCATGAACAGCACTCCTGTAGGCAAGCAGGAAAAGAGGCAGTTTCTTATCCCAGCCCTGCTGATTACCGGATACCAGGAGGAAGGCTGTTCAGGATGGTCCGATTAAACCTCTCTACCATGCCATCAGGCTGTTTTCCGGGTTTTGTGGATGCTGAGTATCTCACACAGTCTCTTGCAAACTGCAAAATTGAAGTTTCTTCCTTGATCCGTGTAGCTGTAAAGGTACGTATCTTGAGATCCAGCGCTGAACTAGAGCCTCTGCAGCACTCTTAGCTTTTTGATTGGAAATAGAATAGATTTCAGGCCACTTAGTGAAGTAGTCCATGAAAACCAGGATGTTGTTGTTGCCATCTGATGACCTCGGAAGTGGGTCTAGGATGTCAAAAGCTATTCCTTTAAAAAGCACTCCCATATTATACAATTGCAGTTGTTGTAAATTAAATGTAAAATTAATAGATGGCGCTGCAAGTCATGTGAGGATTAAACTTATTTTAGCTTCTAGAATCAGTTATGTAATGCCCTTTGTGCTGTATATGTCTTCAGTGTCATCTAAGAAAGGTCCAAAAGGATGGATTGAATCAATGGATTAACAAAAATATAATGGATATAATTGTCTAATTGACCAATGGAATTAAGGATTTAGGAATAATAACAGCAGTCTTACTCTGGTGGATTTTCTCAGACCTTTATACGCAGCATAGGTATCACATGCGCAACACCATTTCTCAAGTCACTCTGTACAATGTTCTAGTAGAAGCATTTTTGTACTTTTTGTAGGATCTTCATAACACCAAAAGGACATCCAGTTGGACTGCCAAGGAGTTCCTTAAGAGCTGTCGGTACTCTTGTCTTTCGGAGTATTAATTGCCACCTGAAAGCTTTTCGGTTGTGAGACACAAATTTACGATATAATGCACCATTTCTCCAATGGAGAGAGTCCCAAAGAGCCCAGTAATGCTTCACTGTAGGATGTAAAGAGCTTGAAAGCTGGGTTTTCACATCTGATGACTCTTTGAATTCTATAACTGGTTTTATTTCAGGATCAGACAGTTGATCTTTCCAGATGTTCTTGACACTCCATGGGTCTGATACTGATGTTGATGGCATTGTAACTTGACAGACTACAGGATCTTTTCTACCAAATTCCTTTATGAGCCTAGAGCAGTTGTTTTCTGGACAGGATCTTCTAGAAGATCTGTCTCCAGTTCCTTTTTGGTGTGTCTACACACTTTCTTAGACTCTATTACACTTGCACAGAGAGGATCTTCCTGGTCTACTAAAGGGCAGAAACTTCTTAGGTGCCCAGTTCCACTGCACCCCAACACTTGATGCTACAATCTTCTTTATTTGCTCGGGGACAGTTCCTTCTGAGATGCCCGGTTCCACCACACCCCAACAAGTTAAGTTGTGTCTCTAGTAATACTGACAATGTGACATTAAAGCTTGGATTTCTTCTCTCAATTTCTCAATCTCCTTCATCCAAAAAGATTCACAGGGAGCATTTGCAGTCACTTTGGCTCCTCGGTTGGAATGGCAGTATCAGCGAATGGCTTGAGTGTTGGCCTCCAATTTCAAAGCATATAAACAGGCCGGATTTTAGGTCTGGTATGTCTGCCATTCTTGCAGCCTTCTGGATCTCCACATCTTTTAGTGGGTCCATGAAGTACTTCAGGGAAATCATTTCTCGCACATTTCCTGGGTAGTCTGAAAAAACTAAGTTGGCGAGCCTTTCTATTTTGGAAGCATACTTTAGAAGACATTCTCCGGTTTTCTTGTGTCTTGTCTTCATCTGTAAGCATGTATAGTCTTTGAAGTATTTCTGGCTGAACTGAAGATTTAGAGCATTCCAAAGGGTGTTTAAATTAAGCTGCTCAGAGTAAGGAAGAGTCTACAGTACATCAGCGGCTTCTCTCAGGGATGCAACTAGCTAAGATGCTTTGATCTCAACAGTCCATCCATTGGCTTCTAAAATTATTCCAAATTGCCTCTTGTATACTAGCCAGTTGGTTATCCCATCATAGGTGGACGGTTTCACTGGCACTGGAGAGGCAGGCATATGCACAAACTTGCTCTTGTTCTTCCTGTACCATCATACTAGAAGCTTTTTTTCGAGATATTCTACTCACTCAGACACTTCAATTCTTTTGTCAACTTGCCCTCTAAACTTTTCCATTTTCTTTTCATCTACAAAGAATTTTCTTCCACTTTCAATGCTACTCTCTTCCACAATGTCGATTTTCTTTTCTAGAGTATTTCTCAGCACTTCTTGATCTTTCTAGATCTGTTTTTGGCTCTTCTCGATGTCTCAGCATTTCTTGATGGCCTCTCATAATCTGCTCATTCAACTCATTCTTAGTCCCTTCATGGCTGCTTTATAAGGAATTGATAGCTTCCAACAAAGCCTTCAGTTCAAATCCATCGCTTGTGTTATTGGCATTAAATCCCACTTCTGACGCCAAACTGTTACGTAGATCGGGGTTCAAGGATTTTATGCAAATCAGTCACAAAGAGCAAAACAATTCATCAGGAGTGATTAAAATTTAATGAAAAATAACCCCTGAAATACAGTAGCTATATTTGCAGAATACCTCTCAGAAGCCCGCACTTTCTATGGCCTTCAAACACAATTATCAGTGTCTAAAATACATGTTAAAGATTATTCACAAGCACTCGCTCATCTTACTCAATACCTGAAGCAATAATTAATTGCCGATCGACTATTCACGGTCAAATAAATACTATTCTTCAATGGTCAAAACAAGACTAACTCAGTTTCGGCAAGCGACTCCCTATTTATAGGCTTCACTGTGATCTTTTGAAAAAGATCTGTTTACATCATAGATCATGATATTAGTAGAATTCTTCACTAATTTCCCAAAGAATCCATATGGTCATGAACTCGCCAAAGTCACAAAAATGTTAACTTGGCTCTATCGCCAAGTTTCCATTGAATCAACATTATAAAATAAATGGTTTTGCTTGCGAATATTACAATTCTAACTTAAAATAAATGCAACAGAAAATAATGTTAACATATTACACATCAATATAAATTATTTACACCGAATTCGTAACAATATGAATAAAACTTTTAAAAATCTATTTTTTTAACATACTTTCAATGAATACATTTCAAAATGGATAAGGCTATTGAGTCACTTAATTAGAGATCAAAATAATAAACTTACTTGTAAACTTGCCAGCAAGTCATAGGTAAATTGATAAAGAATAAAACCCAGTGACTTTCAATTAAGAGAAGTACAGTAACCAAACCTTGAGCAATCATCTCTGGCACAATCCACTAAAAAGATGAAAAAGATACAAATATAAGGATATTTGTCCCCAGCAGAACATTTATATAAGCAGATAACTGTCTGAAAAATCTTATCTTGTCAATTTCAATATAAATCGAAGATAAAAGTGTAGAGTGGGACAAAATAATTTTTTGTTGTTGTTAAACCCTTGAAAAGTTGCCTTTCACCTATCTAAGTATAAAAAAAATCTTAAGCTAGCACATTGAGATTTGATTTTTGAAAAATGGAGGAATTTGCTCTAAATAAGAAGTTAAGGATATGAAGAGAGAGGGGGGGGGGGAATTAAAGCCACTAAATTCAAAATTACTGTTCATCCAAAGAGCTCAAAAACTTTTTTTTTGTAAAACTAGTAATATTTCATAACTTAATCTTTTCATCTTTAATAAACAAAATTTAATAAATGGAAAATATATTCTATAGTTTGAATATTTTAAAACTATATGTGAATCTATTATTCATAAAAATGTCCAATATTTTTAATCAAATAATGTATTTTAGCAATTTGAGTATTGTTCTTGATAAAAACAGTCATCCTAATGATCCTCTTACTTGAGCACAACCCATTTTTTGGTTAGAAACTTGACACAGCAATCTGTTCTACTACTTGGGTGAGATAGAGAAGGTTTAGAAGTCTGTATGAATCATATTTATTGCATCATAACATTGAAAGACGGATGATGTGATCATAATTGTTGATTGATCAGATTCAATTACTCACCAATGATGCGTTTAGTTTGATATATGAGAAGTAGGGGGGAAATTAAAACTCATAATTTCAAAATATTTACTGTTCATAAAAAGTGCTAAAAATACTTAACAAATAGAGAGAGAAAATATATTGTTAATTTTTTCCCCATTTACCTTTGTATCTTTATCACCAACAAACCTTATTAAGTACCAAACATTTATCTTTTCCAAAAGAACAGTATTTGAAGCCATATTTCTGAGAAATTAATTTCTAGGTAAACATTTTTTGGATCACTTTTCATATTATTTTGGAATGTTGATGTCAGAGAAGTGTAGTAAAATTGGTTAAATGTAATAAAATCATTACGAGAAGGGATTTTGAGAGCCAAACATTCAGTAATCCCCCCTTCCATAATTCTTTGCCAAGTAAGTTTTCTTCTCACAAAGATGTCTTAATGTGCTACTTCCAAGACTGATAAGATGTCACTATGTTCAAAAGACAAGAATGTGAATTTTTGTCAAGAAACTAAAAACGATTAAGAACTTCAAAAGGGAATCTGTTCTGTAATAGCATATAAATGTCCTAATGTCATTGATTGTGGTGTTTGCCAAATACCGTAATTTCGCGCGTATAGTCCGCGGACTATCTGTGTTAAAAATGCGAATTTTTGAAGCTGCGGACTATCCACCAGTGCGGATAATACGCTGGTTGTTCACGGTTAAAATCGTTGAAATTTTAAAAACACGCTGTCGTGAACTGCCGATGATTGGGATTTATAAAAGCCGGGATTGTTAGTGAAAGCGAGGAAATCACTGACAGTGAAGATAGTGATGCTGAAAATGAACTTTCGGACACTCTTCCCGAAAATATATTAGAACTGTTTAATTCTGATACCGATGAATCGGACTTTGAAGGTTTTCGTTAATGTAGTAGAATGTGTGATTAATTAATATATGATTAATTAGTGTAAGCACTGTTTTTCATTTGTATTTAGCGTTTTATTTCTGAAGGTATATTAGTAAGGAAGTACTTTTTTTCTATTTATACTTAGTTCTTTGTTTCTAAAATACATTAATATTGCCGTATTAAAATAACGTAATTTTGGACGTATAGTCCGCGGACTATCTGACGATTTTTGAAATTTTTTTAATGTAAAATCGTGTCTGCGGACTATACGATGGTGCGGACTATACGTGCGAAATTACGGTAAGTCCAAATTTGAGTGAGTGCATTTCAATTTACTGTAACAATGTTAACCAAATTCCTTTATGGAGTTACATTTTATGTTCCTGGAAAGAAAATGCGATTTGAAAAGTATGGATGATTAGAATTTTAGGAAAATACATAAATTATCAAAGAAGCTTGAAAGAAAAACAAAGGGCAAACAGTTCAGACCTATCAAGGTACTTCGAATGAAATTCTTGGAACTCCAGAGCATACCAACATCAAACATAAAAATACACATGAAGGATCTGATATTTCAGATCATGATGATTTTCCAGTTTGGCACCAATAAAAAAAACCTGTGAAAAATGAGAGTCGACCTAAAAACAATATCAATGGATGATTATATGATGTCTCTGAGCACATAACAGCTATCACATCATCACAGTTATAGCATAATACATGATTCATATTGATTTTCAAAGCTTTCTCTGTTATACCCAAGCAATGGAATGTTGCATCAAACTTGTGAATAAAGCTTAGCTACTGTTGTATCAATGATACAAGGCCCCTTGACTTCCAGGGCCCCAAATATGTGTAAGCAAAGAAGTAAAATGTTAAAGGGACAAAAAGGAGGGCTCCCAAGGAGTTTAGATACAGGGCCCACTTAGGCCTAGCTATGCCAGTGAAATGAAGCATCTTGAAAAGTGAGGGATGCTGATGCATGAGATAGCATCATCAAGATGACTCTTTATCAAAATCAATAAATGAATTTTCAGAAAAAAAACTGACTTCATATTGCATTCATTAGAATAAAAATATTGGATAATTTTTTAAATTTGACTCAATAATAGGTCCACATATGGAGTTAAAATATTTGAAACATTAAAAAATATATAATTTATCAAGCTTTGTTTACAAGATGGGGAAAAAATTGGATTGAATAACAATACCAAAAGTTTTATGTTAATTTTTTTTTTTTAACTTTTTATATCAACAATAAATATTTTGAATTTTTACATCTTTATATATATATATTTGCTCCTCACATCCCAATCTCTCTTCATAGATATAACAGTGTTACAACACATTCTTAAGTTAATCATAAAAATTGACAATATAATTTATAAGATAAGGATGTCAGTTGTTTTAACTTCACTCTAAATTTTCATATATAACAATAAAACTTTGAAGCCCTATAAAAAAGTTAAAATACTTCAATCATTTCTAACAGCTTTTAATAACTGGCAATACAGATTTAATAAATGGGAGCCATAACCTGCAGATGTGAGTTATCTTTTTAGTAAAATACTTAATATTTTTGGTAGCCACAGAATAAGTTTGATAGAAATATGTCTCTTCATAAACAAACTTTTAATACAAATTTAGACAAAATTTTTAATTTAGGCACTATTTATAAAATATTACAGAGGAATTGATTTCCAATTATAATTTACTGAGAAAAAAGCAAACAAACGAAAGTTTACTTTTTCCAGATTTTAAAGATGTGTTTCCAAGTCACACATACGTGCAATGGTACATGCAAGATTCACAATGAATTTCAACATTCATAAAGTACTATAATCCAAATGCCATGACTAAATGTGCTTTAGCTTTTTTTCTTAAAAATAAAAAGTGAAAAAAGATTCAATGTTATTTTCTGGTTGCTTGTTAACCACATTGTCTCCTTAAACACTGTAGTTTAAAAATAGATATGTGATTCGAAATAAGTAGTTTGGTTTGGATTAATAACTTGCTAGAATAGCATGAAGGCAAATATTGAAATATTTCCTAATTTGAATGAAGATCACACATAAAAATCCTCATAAAAAGAAAGAGAAACACAATGATAAAATCTATATAATTAGGTGAAATATTTATCATGTGAAATATTTAATTTTAATCAAAAATTAAATATTTCACATGATGTTAAAACACAGCAATGATTTACAACTGGAAAACAAGCTTTAAAAAGAATTTTTGAGAAAGACTGAAAACAAAAATTAATATTAAATCACTTTCACTGACAAAATTTCATATTAACAGGAATAAAATAAACAGATTTTTCAAAGGAAGTTACTTGATTCAGAAGTATAAGCCACTATGTAAATGATACAGAGAATAAGCCATTAGATAAATTTTGATAAAACATACATTTTTGATTTGGTAAAAATGGTTGATGGGCTAACATGCAAAAATACCAAATTTCCTTATAGTATTAGAATCTTTTACTGTTGGAATTTCATTAACCTTTCTTTAATTTTCAACAAAAATAATTTCCCAGATAACTCAAATTCCTTTTAAGTCTTAAGCAACATTCTCATTTCATTGAAGATATTACTTACTTTATTTTGTACACATTTACTTAAAGAAGATATTTACTAGGATGTCTCGTGAAAAAAAAATAGACTACAAAAGTTAAACTTGATATTACCAAATAAGAAACAGGATTGGGAGGAGGGGTTTTTCCTAAAGCTTTATTTTACTTTTAAAAAGAAAAAATATTTGAATTATAATCTTATTAATTACAGTTAGAAAAATAAGCAACTTATATGAAGACAAACACTAGCTTTAAGTGTGCACACAACTTACAAATCATCCTACTGTAGAAATACAATTCAGAATTAAAATCTGAAAATCATACAGTTTTATATATATTTACTTATATAGGAATGTAAATGACACATTTATTGTTTACAATTGCAGATATCTACTTATGCATTACCATTTTTAACCATAAAAAATGTAATAATCGGTTATCCCCCATAAAAGAATTTAATTTCTACTCAATTCATCAGTGACATAAATAGTAATAATCTGAGCAGCCTTATAAAAATGTGATTTAAAAACATTTTTACAAATATCACAGTCTGAAATAAAACAATTACATGAATTGGTTTTTATCCAAACTAGTCATTTTGATTGCAAATTTTTTTTTCTTACAAAGTGATTAAGTAATATTATAAAATAAGTATTTTTTTTTTCTTTCATTGAATGTAAAAGTTTAATAGTTTTATTTAAATATTAAGTAAGCAAAATGAGTTGATACTTAGTTAGAAAAAGTTATTAGGCAAAAACTTACTCTATTTAATTTTGAACAACATTGCTGAGCATTTAAGTAATCACATTCAAGATCAGACAATGTTATAACCTGTAATTTTAAGTTAAGTCAAGTCATTCTACAGGATACAGAAGCAACAATTATATTTATCACAGAAAACTGGGTTCATAAGTATACAAAATAGAACATTTTAAGTATAATTCAAGCATTTCATACAATTGGTTAATTTTATATATTGTGCATTATAAAATACTTAAGAGAAACAACTAAACATTAATTCACTTTCCAATTAAGGATACAACAAAAACGGTAAGGAACAACAATGCTCCAATATCAAACAACGAAAACACAAATAGAGTCACGTCACCGATCATTTTAACTTCAGCTTACAAACATACAAATGACACAAACGAAAGTTTAAAATTCTCTTGAATTCACATTAAAACCATCAATCCCTTTGCGCAAGCATGTTCTTACTGAAGTGAAAGTTGATTTATATATATCCAGCAATCACCAAGTAGAATAGAAACCATAGAGAAAAGAAACAAATAAGGCCGGACGTGTAATGCGCGATTTCGTTAGCAGCACCTATTCCTATTTTTTAAAACGTTGGAATTCAAACTCCTCTGTTTGATAGTGACAAATAAAAGGAACAAACAAGGCCGGACGTGTAATGCGCAATTTCGTTGGCAGCACCTATTCCTATAATCTACAAACAAGGATGGGTTACTTTGATATTTTTGGCCTCTTTTTGAAAATCGCCAAGTTCATCGTTGGCTTAATTGAACCTACTAAAATCATTCTTACTATAGCGCTCGTGCTGAAAGGTTCGTATATAAAATTGGGATGTCTTCAGAAACAAGGGCTTTTTCAAGCTTCAGAATACGCCAAAAACGCCAAGCAGCGCGAGTATCATTCAAATGTGGTTGCCCGTCTGTTGGATCTTCTTACGTCTGACTGCGTCACTAAGTTAGAGTAAAAGAGTTAGAAATTGTGGGCTTCCACCACAAAAAAGAGTTCGAAATACAATTACAACTTTTAAATAGAATACATTAAAAAAATGAATTTTTAATATTTGTATTTCAGGGTAGAAATTTTCAACTAGTTTTTGAACAATATTTTGATTTTATTTGAAAAGATTAAGATATAAGAAATTTGTTTTTATATTAAGCGCTCAAAAACAGTTCCATTACACATATAATTCTTTTTTTTTTAAATAAAATTTCTAATTTTCTTTTGAAACAATTGGTATTTTTTTAAAAGTAAGGAGATCTCGTTATATTTAAACATGAAATAAATATTATTGAAATTTATTAAAATAGTATTAAATATATAAATAAACTTAATTTTTAAAAATTTTTCTCTCTTATCTTTATTTATTATTACATACTATGTTTACTCTTTCTATAAATCTATTTATATATATATATATATATTTTTAAGTTTTTACATTTTATTTTTTTCAATAAAACTATTTTCTACTTATACTGTGATTTTCATATACTGTTATTTTGAAAATTTTAACGATTAAACTTTTTATAAATGCTATATACATATATATTTTTATGTTAGTATTTCTAATATCTTCAAAAACTATTTTTGACTACTCATTATTTTAATGTTAAAAATTAATATTTGATTTACACAGGTATGCTAATAAAATTTTTTAAAAAATGAAAAGCTTATTTTGACTGCAAAATTTATTTCAATAAAAAATAATTTACAAATTTTTCTTCTTTTTTTTTTTAATTTTGAAACTTTTTAGATAAAATATTAATAAAACTTTTCAACTTCTCACAATTGTTATTTTTTCTATAATTCCCTTGAATCGAATTATGTATGCACTGCCAGTTTTTATGAGCAGCTTGACCACTAGACCGTGGTAGCTTAATGGTCAAGGTCACCCGCTCGTAGCTGGCGTATCATGAGTTTGAGCCTGGTACCGCTGAAGACCCGCCGTGCAAAGGCGGCCGATGCACGTTAAATATGTCGAGGGGTCCAATTCCTCTCGTTGGTGTGGTGTGGAAGTTAGGAGAGCTGAGGTGTCTTCCTCAAAACGTGACCATAGTTCAAAATAATGAGGACCTTCACCAATAGCGTTCGTGCAGCTTTATAGTGCGATGTAAATATATATATCTCTCTCTTACTTTCTTGAATAATGTTATTAACAATTTTTACATTTGTTTTAATTTAAAATTTGTTGTTTGATATTTAATTATTGGAAATGCTATTTCTACACATTTTTAAGAGGAAGAGGATGACGGAAGATGGGTACATCCTTCCCTAACTGCCGCACCACATTCACAATAAAGAAATAAGAGTCAAAATTAAATGCTATCATTCTTTGCATTCGTTTTTTCAAAATGTATTTATACAAATACAAAAGTAGCTTTGATGTTATTCTTAAAAATGCAGCTATCTTTCCAATATAAAATTTGGGAATATTTCTAAAAAATTCTATATTCATTTTTTTTTCTTCAGAAACTGCCGCAAAAAAATATACGTTCGTGTTCTATATGTTTTCTCAAATTTTATTTTTAAAATTAATGGGTCTTTGTAGTTTTTATTATTTAAATACATTTAAAAAAATTTATTTCATTTTTTAGTTAATAAACTATGTATAGTTTGAAAATAATTCATTTTTTATGAGTATTGCTGGCTGCGAAAGCTGTATAAAAATTTAAAATTGCAATATCTATCCAGTAATTGTCAATTTAATTGATATTGTCAAATTTACTTCATTATTGCATTTTTTATGTAGGAATAATTGTGCTTCAGAATGAGGAAAACTTGCCGTCAGAGTTTACTACAAGAAAGAAAGAAAGAAAATTTTTACTACCACTTTGGAACACTTATTATCAACAAGAAAATTAAATGCAAATGTTATTGAATTTCATTACTTCAACATTTTCAAATGAAGATTATAATAAAAAGGAAATATATTAATTAATGAAGATAGATATCTTGACTTTATAATTTCAGACAAAACTTTAATTTCAATCCAGATAGTAAAGAATATTTTAATTAAAGTGCAATTCAATGGTTTGTTTTTTTATATATATCAAACACAAATCCATTCATTTTGTTAAATAGATTTATAGTGTAAGTATAGCAATTTTTTGTGTATCTGAATCCAACTTATTGGGATTCCCCATTAACTTCAAATATAAGAGAATGTATTCACTATACAATTAATTCTTAGCAGTGACGTACACACACACACACACAAGGGGAGGGTTTGAGAGTTCAATACCCCTCCTTAGACAAACAAGTTTTTAATTTTCGCCATCTAGCTTATGCCTTCGCGCTTAGGTCTACGTGTTTTTTTACCCCTCTCCCCCCCAAAGAGGTATGTGCATGCCACTAATTCTTAGACTGAATTATAAAACGAGTTTAAAAGTATTATATATTTTCTTTTCAACATCGTATAAATATTCAGAAAGAATTCAATTACTCCTTTCGACAGAAAAAAAATTAGATTTTCACGTAAAAGAAATCAAATTTATACTTTAATTTTATTTTTTTAAATGTATCGTTTATGTATTCCCTTTCCCATAAATTTCAAAAATTTTGCTAAAAAGTGAAAAGATATGTACACAATGGCGCACACAAGGGGGGGTGACCCCCTCCAAAGCGCTTGAGTTTTTTTCAGTTGATGATAATCCTATATGTATATAATGCAAAATTTAATTAAGTACTTGTAATTACAATTTATTTTATTAATTAATGCTAGCTATTAATTCAGTAATTTATTTTTTACTATTTTTTGTTAACAAAATCAGAAGAATTAATTGGTTTTGTCTTGAGGTATGATACAAGTTGGGGAACTTTCTACAATGGACCCTTCCCCCTTGAAAAATGTTTATATGCTCTACTGTATGTAGACATTAGATTTTGCTACAAATAAGTTTTTTTTTTAATTTACGATGTTTTTGATCTAAATAAAATATAAATTTAATTAGAAATTTTTGTTTATTTGAAAATAACTTTATTGAGGAGTGCATCAAAAAATGGGTAGAAAATATTATTGCTGTTATTAAAAAAATGCAACAGCAATATTCATTTGTTTAAGTGGGGTCAAAAGGAAAAGTTAATGATTTTCACACAAAAGAAAAATTTAATTGTTTGAGCTCCTTCTTAATTTTAATTATTTTGCTTGAATTCAAAGTGAAAATCCTTCGTGATTTAATCTCTTATATTATGCTTTAAGTTTATTCAATATTCTGGTATTTGAATTTTGATAGTTATTACAAAAGAAGAAAGTAATCCCTTGTATGGTAAATATCCCCTTTTACACGAGTAAAAAAAAGAACAGTTTTGCTTGTCTTTCTGTCCCCACACAATCGATGAGCTCTCTTTAAAACTGCTTGACCGTTGATTTTGACCTTGCCATTTCCACACCCTACTGTTTTATATATTTTCTCATTTTTGCCTGTCTCTCTTTCGAAGTAAGGCATTTTACAAACTATAAATCCAGCTACATTCTGTCAGATAAGGATTCATGTTGTCAATGCTAAAAATACTATGAAAAGCCGTTGGAGAGGGGTTAAGCAATTAGTTGCCTCTATGAACACTTTCCTTCCCCTTTGGCGGAAGAAACCTCCCAACATCTCAAACCAGTACTGTGTTGTATTATGCAGAATTTGACCCCTTGGATAAAACGACCCTTCTCTATTGTTCAAGCAAAAGCTGCTCCCTGTGAAATTTTTAATAGGACCCCTTTTCTTTCTCTGATAAAGATCTTTAGCTGACCGGTCCATCCGCTCACTGTATGCATTCTCCTTCCGACAAACAACGACCTTTGCAGCTGGCACATAATAAAATAAAAAACCATAGCCATGTCCGTTTTTTCTCTCCCATCCCCCAAAGAGAGTGTCTAAATGATTCGCTTTTGCGAGTTCTGGGTACTTTTGTTTAGATTTTCAAATGACTTAAATAAAGAATTGGCTGATCTTAACAATATTTCAGTAATTCAACCAACTTCAACTGCAATTAAAGACAAAATTAAAATTTATTTAGTTTGAATATCGATGTAAAAACTAAAACAAAATTTGCATACTTTCTATGGAAAGATATTTAAATTTATGTGTTCCATAACCCACAATTTTCTAAAAAGTGTTATTGCATATTTAAAAATATCATACAAATATCAAAAACTCAGAATTGGATTTTAAAAATATATTAATACTACTAAATGCTGAAAATTATACTAACAGTGAAATTTTGAATGTGAAAAAAGAATGTTTTAGAAATCACTTTTCTCTTTACAAAACAAAAATAAACGTTTTAATCAATACGATTGAGATCTTTTCAGAGATCATAGTCAATCTTCAAAAAATTCTAACATTAGATTTAGATTTAGTTATAGACTAGATCCAATAAAAATATGATTAATATGATAATTTTGTGGATAGAATGCAAAAATGAGAAAAAAAATTTAAATTAATATACTTAACAGACCAATCATGCATTTCTCTAAATTTGTAAAAAATAAAAACTAACTGGATTTTTTATTTCTCATACAAAGGTTTTTTTTTGTCATTATACTGTAGTTTTTACCTCAAACAGTAAAATTCAATAAAATATGAATTTCTTTTTTGTTTGATTATTACTGCTTAGTTAGAAATATCAGCAAAATTTCAATTTTATTAGCAAAAAAATGTTTATCTATTTAAATCCTTAGTATCCCTATCCTTTTAAAAAGTAAAATCATTTTTAGGATTTAAGAAGAAAGTCAAATCTTCAAAGCCCTTATCTAGAATGAAATTTAAATATTGATTAGCATAATTAATTGGAATTTATTAACATTATATTCTATTGCTTACTATTCCGGAGTTCAATGAAATGATTTTATACTCGTTAGTACAATGTCCTGTAAAGCTAAATAGTTTTCTAATGGAAAATGCCTTTTTTTCCGTTTGCGGAAATAATACCTATAATGAAAGAGAAGTAACTTTTAATAGATCATCAGATTCTCCATTAAAATCTAAGTTTACGCAAGGACAGCTCCTAAATTTTAGGATGTAAGTTCATGCAAAATACATGGGATTTGTTTCACAGTTTAAACATTTTAATACCCTTCAAAACTATGCATTTAAATGGAAAAACATTTTTGAATGTATCTGCGGGAAAAAAAGAACAAAATATAAGAAAAAAAATGAAACACTGAGAGAGAATATGAAATGTGATTGCAGATGATTTCAATAGATTTAGACTTTAACAGTTTGTATAACAAGCACATATTCTAGTTACTGAATATAACACATGAGTAAGTATTACTTAGATCACAAATTAATATTACTAGTGATTATAAATTATATTGAAAAATAACAGTAAAAATTTTGATGAAAAAATATAGTACTTTTTTTAAAATTGTCTTTACATGAAGTACTATAACATGTTGATCTACTTCAAAATATCATTTTTTTAATTGCATTCTTTATAGTATTTGTGTGTGTGTGGAATGGAGCGTCCTGAAAATACCTTATAGTTCTAAGGATTACGTGAGTTTAAAGAGCTTGACAACCACTGTGGCACATAAATTGGGTCGCTAACTAGTATTATCCTAACTTGTACACAATACCACCCGTTTCACGTTATAATTAGCACGTGCAGAGTTTCACATGATAGACCTTTGCTAAAATCAAAATTCAAATCACAACTCAGCTGCGGCTCTTTAAAAAACAATAAAAGATACAAAAAATATTTTAATATAAAATAAAAATTAATGTTCTAATTAAACATATAGGATTATTGCTCAAA
Organism: Trichonephila clavata; assembly: GCA_019973975.1. Classification (NCBI taxonomy): domain Eukaryota; kingdom Metazoa; phylum Arthropoda; class Arachnida; order Araneae; family Nephilidae; genus Trichonephila; species Trichonephila clavata. The sequence goes on along the minus strand of BMAO01029471.1, from coordinate 223 downwards.
GTGCAGCTTTTTATACCCAGGAGTATATTACAGAAGCCTTTCATGAAATGCAGTTTCCTAGTTTATAAAAGATAGTTGAAAAAAAATGCAAATGATTAAATTTAAGACATTAGATAATAAGTATTATGAAAGATTGTGTAGATTTCCCTTGAATATATGGCCTGATTTGAAAATACCAGATAGTAACATATTTTAATTGCGTGACTTTTTACAAACATTTTTT
>BMAO01029470.1:0-35383 GCA_019973975.1 Trichonephila clavata | reverse complement strand
AAGGTATCCGACTACGTTGAAAATGCCATTTTCGGTCAAAAATCGCATTTCTTTTTATTTTACCATTTTAAAGTTCAAGCAATTAGCTTTCTAAATCTGTCTTTGTTTTGTCTGTGCGATAATTAGAAAAAAAGTTACAGATGTTTAAAATATTTTTACAGCTGTCATTCGAAACCGGAAGTGGTGAAATCGAAACCGGAAGTTGTCTGTTTAACATGCTTTTTACCGATAATTTTTGCATTTTCAACCCATTATAATTTTAAAAACTATTTCTGACAATTTTTTTAATTATTTAATTGATGGGCAACAATTTCGATCTTTTAATTCGAATCTTGCGATTGGCAACATTTGTTTCTTCTGACCTCACATGTTTTTGTTTTGATTTGTGCCTTACGAATTTTGATCCTAAATTTCTTCTAAAAACTTAACTTTTTTCGATTTAATTGTACAATTTTTGATCATTGATGGTTTCTAGACATTCTGCTTTTAAAAATTCAAGTTATAATGGTTCATAAAACTATAAAAATAACTTCTTGAAAATGCAACAGTGGACTGATAACAGTAGATTGGTAACAAAAACATTGGAAGTAGCAATATTCAAACTTGTAATGAACAAAAACTGGATTCACTGAAGAATTTTTCACAGTGCAACGAATGTTTTAATGAACATTAAGAGGTTATGGAATATTTTATTTAAATATTTTGGGAAGTATGTTTTCTCAATTTGTGTTTCTTCAATTGTTTTGAGAAGAATCTGTACCTGCATGAAGATTACTTGTTTGGACTGACTTCTAATGTGACTTTAAAATGCTCCAAATGTACTTTTATTGTCAATTTTCAGCTACTAAAAAGCTTAAAAACCAAACTTCAATTAATTTGCAACTTATTTGTGGAATGTGAGTTATTGGAAGATGACATTTGTCTGCGAAAAGTTACGTGCTAAGCTGAATATGTTATGCCGTATGGCAAAAAGAGCATATAGACTTTGTGAAAGAAATATCTTGGCTGCTGCTACATCAACGGCTAAAGATGTCATGAATGCTGCTGTGTTGGTTGTAAAAAGCATTACAAAATGTTCCAACACGTCAATTGGAGAATGTGGAATATCCGTTGACGACAGATACATGGACATTCTTCCCTAAAAGTTTCTATAGAAACTTTATCCATCGCCACTGGGAAACTTCCAGATTAGGAAATTATGTCTAAGTTTTGTAGAATTCTAAATGTCTAGTCGAACATGCGTGTTCCTGCATTCATCTGGTATTTACTTCAATCATGGAATCTGTTTGTGCGTACAAAATCTTTGTGTGATTTTATACCACGAGATCTTAAAACAATGTTGATTTCTATGGTGTGTGATGGTGATTCCCAAGGATACATTTTAGTTAAAGATCTATTTGATGTCAACAGTGTCATAAAATGAGTGCCTAATATACTTCTAAGAAAGAGTGAGTATTCGGCAAAGAAAACTTAGAAAAAGCCAGAAAAACCTCGGTGGGAAAGAAAAAACTTTCCAGTGTTATGATTAATAAAATTCAAAACTATTATGGCAGTAACACAATCACGTCAAAGCTCTGCTAAGTGCGGCATTTTTTCTCGGTGGCTCCATCAGAGAGATACCCATGTATGCACCATGCCCAAATGGAGCTGAGAGCTGGTGTGAGTATCAATGAAGAATAGCCACCGGAAAAAATATATATAAATAAAGGTGTAAGCCTATCCAGGAAACTTTTAAATATTGTTAAACCTGTGTATACAAAGTTGTTGATAAGCAGTTATTATAAAATTGCCTCCACGGTGTGAAACAAATGTAAACAAATCATTTAACGCGTTTTTTCGGCAAAGTGTTCTGAAAGAAACTTTTATTGAGCTGAAAACATTTTCTTTGGGTACCCATATTGCTGTCATTATTTTTAACAAAGCTTTTATTTGTTTGTTTGAAAGCTTTTGGCATAAATGCAAATTATTATACACTGCGTGATGACAGATTTCTTGCCATCATTCGCACAGTGACTCGAAACAACATTCTTTGCCTTTTTAAAAATCAGCCAGAAAAAAAATATAGGTTAAAATTTAATAAAATAGCAAGGAGTGGAGGTGTTAAATATAAATCATTAGAGTTTTAGTAATATACTTGTGATATTTTGTTTTGAAATTACATTTATAAAGTTTAAATGCATTTTTCTCAAAACTGTTTTTTGTAAATTTCTTGATATTTCAAATGTGATACCTAAAGAGCCAATAGAGATACTTGTATGAAATTTTACACAAATGTTATTAATAGTATTATCTAGAGGTTGGACTAGCAGCTAAGAAATTGAACAATTTTTAGTGATTTTATAGTTGGATTTCCTTATAAAAGTATCGAAAATTTGAATGAAATTCATAGGTTGTAGCTTCGATTAGCTATAACTTTTGATTAAAAGAAAATAATTTAAAACTTGTAGTACAACCTCTAGAAATGTGTTTGAAAAATGTGCTGCAGCAATTTTTTTTTGTAAAATATAAATTATTTTTAAAAATAGAGCCTTTGAAAAAATTAAAAAAATTAATTAAAATTTCTTTAAAATTTCATTAAAATTTTAAATTTTTGTAAATTTTAATGTATGTATATTATTTATAACTGTGTTTTTTATCATAGTGCAAAAAATGAAATTAAAAATGTAAATATTTTAGTGAATTTTAGAAAAATAAAAAAATAGGTCTCCGAACGTAGTCGGATACCTTAACTGGCTTATAAGAAAAATATGCCCGATACGTTTCTTCTGAGATGAACGACTTCTCGGCTTAAGTATCCCATAGTGCCTTAGTAAAGATATCATTGACTAAAATGGGCACGTATGGAAGTTCTACAGGGGACATCCGTAAAGCAGAAACCCATATAGGAGGTTTCTCATCAACCTGCGATCGATCTTGATTTCGAACGCTTAAAAAGTTCTAATTTTTATGACTACCCCTATTCCAATGATTTTTCGACCCCTGGTCAAAATTATCACTCGCACTCTTATATCTAAACTGATTTCGTCCACCACGATTCTCGAACCCGCGATCATTCTTATCAATACGGTTCCTGTTCTCGAACCCTTGATTATCATGGTACCTCTGTGGTATAGTCCTATATGAAGTTCTATAACCCTGTCTCCTATCATTTTGACGTTCAACTACGCCTGTATCTCTATAATTTCTACTTGTACGACCTTCGGTATACCTCCTACTCACATCCCAAACTCGTCTTTCACTATTATTATTACTCGAACCCTGGTTATCTCTCCTCAAATATCTCTCCTCATACTTCGTTATCATCTAAAGTAACTGCAATTGAGAAGTTGAATTTCGAATCTCTGTGTATTCCAACAACCGTATATAAAATCGGAAGGAACCTGACCGTGACCCTGATACGACGAATAGAACTTGACTTCCAATTCAGTCTTATTCCTAACCACTAGGAAATTTTCCGTCAAAGCTTCTTTTAATTGCGCAAAATCCGTAGCATTCCCCTTCACGAACGATGACACAAATACTTCGAACCAGTGCAACGTACGTCCTCGGAAACGCCCTTTGAGATAAGAACATGCCAAATTGCTAGGTATCTCGCAAAATTTAACATTACTGTCAATGCTTCCAAGAATTCCTCTATATCTTCAACACCGGAAAACAAATATCAGGCAAGAACCTAAAATCGGATCCGACTCCCATCTCAGGGTTAAGGGAGATATGTCCTGTGGACAAACCCGTTGGGTGCCATTGTGGGGGCGGTGTCCTACCTGGGACCCCGCTCACTCCACCCAGCGCGTCTCTAAGTGTGGGAGCAAACATATCATCACTAACAAATGCCATAATAACAAATATATTTATTCAAGTACTAACAAACACTTAAACAATCACAAGTTTAACTACAAGAAGAAAAATAGGAGTGATTCCCTAAAACGTCGATTAATCCTAATACTCAATTCTAAGTAATTCCGACTACCAGAATGGACAATGAGAACTATCACTAACTGACCTCAGGTCGGTACTGAATCTACTATCTTCAATCTGATAATTTACTTTATAATTTATACCTTTTAAACGCGCCCTAAGTTCGTGAAGTAATTCTCCGGTATTACTTACGTGACAGATTGGCAGCTCCTTCTCTCGTACATTTACAAAACCTATAGACTTTATATAGTCGAACTAATTAACATATATCTATCTCGTGTTCTTCCTTGAAAGGCTGTAAAATAGTTTAAATGCTAGCCCCAAAGTTTCTCAAGAGGATTAGTTCGGAAATCTCGGGAATAGCACCGTCACATAGGTATATTTTAGTAATAACGATCATTTTACGAAGTGGTTGGAAATAATACCCCTCCGAAAGGCGTCCGCAAAAATAATCGCCAATACCCTGCTCGAAAATTATATTTCGCGATATGGAGCTACAATTCAACTAATTAGCGACAACGGTCCCCAATTTATATCCGAATTTTTTGAGAATTTAAGTAATAGATTAGATATTAATCATGTCAAAAAAGTTGTGTATAGACCTCAGTCAAATAAAACGGAACGAGTTAATCGCGATTTATTACAAATGATTGCTTCTTTTGTAAAGCAAAATCATGAGACCTGGGACAGGTTTTTCATAGAATTCGCGTATGCATTACGAACGGCAGTTCACGAAACCAGTGGAAAAACTACAGCAGAATTATTTTTGGGTAGGAAACTTATTAACCCGTTTCAAAAACTTGCGATGGTGGTGGATGGAGGAGAATTTGTGGTTAGGATATTGAAAAGGTGTTTGAGGAAGCTAGGCAGAATATTAAGAAAAAGCATGAAAAATGGGCGAAGTATTACAATAAGAGGACACGCGAAATTAACATTCTCGATGATTTAGTGTTGGTTGAAACTCTTCCTATAAGCTCTGCCAGTAAAAAGGTGGTAGCAAAATTCTGTCCCAAATTCGAAGGTCCTTATATAGTCGTAAGTGTTAAAAACAATAATGTTGTAGTTTGGAAGGCAGGTAGAAGAACTGCAGTTAATATAGACCAAGTGAGAATTTTCCATCAGAGAAAAAATGATGAAAGTGTGGTGGAGGTAGATTGTTCAGTTAGCAGAGGATCCGAGTATCAGTCGAGTAGCTTTGAGGATAGTCGATATGGGTTAGATAGGTCACAGGGCTTTAGGAATAATGAGTCGGGTGGAAGACAGATACAGTAGAGCAAAGAGACGACAAGTGTAGGGAATAAAAGTAATCAGGGAGGGATAAAGGGGAGCGAACACGAGCGGACCAAATGGTGGTGTAAGCGTGTGATTCGAGAATCACTGTCAGAATTGACGCAACAAAAAAAAGGAAGAACCAAATCATAAGGAGGTTAAAAAGAGAGTCGCATGAGTCACTGTCAGATGGGCCGAGGAGAAAAAAAAAGCCACACTGAGAGAGATTAACAAGCGAAGGCTCCCATCCTCCATCGCACCGACTGAACAGTTAGGAAAAAAAAGAATAAAAGATCCCCACGGTAGACAAGTTCCAGAAGGAGATCGTCAGCAGCCAGAGGAAAAAAGGCTACCTCATCCAAGATGGAGACAACAGAGAACGTCCACCCCACGCTATTCCAGAGACAGAAGAGAAGTTCATGGGAAAGCCAGATCAAGATCGCCAGTAGAAGGATTGCCAGACCAGGAAAGATCAATCCGATCTAGAAGAGATCAAGCAATGCGAGTTCATCACTATAATTTAAGAAGGCCTCGACAGTACAGACCAGGTCTAAAGGAGCCAGAGGAGAGTCTACGAAGCAGAAGGTCCAAATCGTTGGAGGTGCAGATTGGAGGTATCAGAGAAAGGAGAGGAACAAGATATTAGCCAGGTTGTTTTGTTTCATTTATATTTTTACTGACAGGCAGTCAGGTGAATTTGTGCAAAATGCAAGTCTTGTTTTGTTAAAGATGACTAAGTGCAAAAGTCACACTACGTTGAGTGAAAAATGAACTTTTGTATTCCTAAATTGTGGAGAGCATAAATATGTTTACATTTGTTTCCTACATGGGAAGACTTCGCTAAGGGTGCCAGAATTATTTGTATTGTTTGTTTATTTTGAATGTTTTGAAAATTGTATATAATTGTGTATGTATCGGCATATTGATGTGTACATTAGTATATATGTGGTTTTTGGGCGCGGCGTAGATAGGAAATTAACCATAACACTAATAGCGCTGCGTGATTGAAATGGGAGTTTTTCTTAAACCAAATGAAATTGGTACAGTAATTGACAATTTAAATATGTGTGAATTCCATGTTGTTTGTGTATGTATACAGTGTTAATAAGAATGTTGTACGTCCACTGATCCAATTCACATTTCAGGGTGGCTGACCCTGATGTTTTGAAGATTTTGTGTCTAAGAATAAAGATATGTTAAAAATATTTAAGTTTTACGTGTTGTGTACGGCCAGGTTTTTCCCTCCAGTGGGAGGTTTTTCCTTGGTCCTTGGCCCAAATAGGGTACACCTTATATAATGAGTGTTAAAGTGGAAAACTTGGGAGTGATTAAATATATTGAGCTAGTAGTTTTGAGTGTTTTTTAGCGTAATGTTATTTAAAAGTTAATGCTAAACTCAAATTTAAGATGTCTAGTTAGTTTGACTTAAATTTTCAACGTAATTTATATCGGGACATTAAGACCCTTTTATATATCCCGTTTTTTTCTTGGAGGGGGCTGTGACGGAGCTATTCGTGAGATTTCCGAACTAATCCTCTTGGGAAACTTTAGGGCTAGCATTTATACTAGTTCACATTCTTTTCAGGAAAAACACGAAATAGATATATGTTAATTAGTTCTACTACATAAAGTCTACGTTTTGTAGATGTAAAAGGGAGAAGGAGCTGCCAAGCTGTCACTTAAGTTTAATACCGGAGAATTACTTCACGAACTTAGCGCTCGTTTAAAAGGTATAAATTATAAAAGTAAATTATCAGATTGAAGATTGAAGGTTGTAGATTCAGTATCGACCTGAAGTCAGTTAGCGATAGTTCTTCTTGTCCCTTTCTGGTAGTCGGGTTTACTTAGAATTGAGTATTAGGATTAATCGACGTTTTAGGAATCACTCCTAGGTTTCGTCTTATAGTTAAACTTGGGATTGTGTGTTTAAGTGTTTGTCAGACACGTTATGGCGTTTTATGGTGATGCTATGTTTCCTCCCACACACTTAGAGACGCGCCGGGCGGATTGAGCAGGTCCCAGGTAGGACACCGCCACCACAGATGAAAAATAAATTTGTCTGAAAAACAGGTAGCTTCAATGAAGAACTTTCAAGCAGAAAATGAAATATTTTACGAAATTATCTCAAATGTCGCCATACTTTGTTCCAGCCACTCACAGTGCTCGCTCGTCCTATTGACAACCAATCAGAATATTTCAAGCAGAAGTGTACTTCTTCACTTTATGGTCACCCCCTTCCAGAAGCTGAGTATCCCTCAACTCCGTACTGACACCTTATTCAAGTCATTTTCTGTTCTGGCAAGATTGGACACGTAAAATGGCTTCCAATTTCGTCTTACACGATGATAAGGGGGGGGGGGGGTGATCGTCTATGTCATATCGATATCCAATCAAAGAACTGCAAGAAGCTGTATAGCCCTCAACTCCTAGAGGGGGAGGTACCCTTCTGTTGCATGATAATGCGTTGGGGGGAGAATAGTCTTACCTCGCGTCTAACAGGTTAAGAGGGGGAAAGGAGGAGGAAAACCCTTCTATTGTACGCTAGCTCTGTTGGGGGAGAGGAAACCCTTCTGTTGAATGATGGCTCCGTTAGGGGAGTTTGATTGACAGGTGATATGCTCATTTCTATTGTTCTCCCTGGGGACCTACTACTACTGCTGATGCTATTTCTCCTTTAATAGATAAAACTGCTAAAGCTGAAAGTCTTTCCTTAATAATTGTATTTCTTACATAATTTTTTTTATCAGTTTTGATTTTGAAATCTTCTCTCAACAGAAGCGGTAATTGCTTACAAAATTCAAAAGACGATGTAAATATTTAGAAAAGTTTCTTTGAAATCGTTTTCTATGGCATATTGGAGATGTTTTACGCCTTTTATGGCGTTCGGTAAATTTGGGATCGTATTTTGTAATTCTTCACATAATTCTAAAGTTGGAAGTCACTGTTCTAACCTACTTGCAGGACTGTGAGAAAATTTTGACGCTTTTGCAATATTTGCTCTTTTGGAATATTTTTAACTTGTTTAAATCATAGAGAGAACCAAAATTTTCAAAATGTTGATTTAAAGACGTGAATCTTGAATCCATATTACCACAGAATTAATCATGGTTTCAAAAAAGTCTGTTTCATACTGGCTTTTGACAGACTCTATAGGTTGATCGCCACCTTCATAATCAAACATTCTTTTCTTTTTGACTTCCCTTTTATTTTTAAAATCTTTTGGTAAATCCTAACTGCTTTTCTCAATAAACTTACGAGCGTCATACACGCATTTTCGAATCCATTCTGTAGATACTCTATGATCCAGCTACAAAATGTACGCAAATGATCAAGAGTAATGCTTAAAAGGCTTGTACATAATGTCATAATTTGCTTATGGTTTGGACAAGCGTTAATAACTCATACAATACATGTAATGATGCGATAAATTCCAAACTGAACATTTCATTTAACACGCAATTGGATTGTTCCGTTTGGTTTTTTAAGTTTTCTATACAATCAACAACATTATCAAGTTTTAATAATGCGGACTTCACCGCCTCGATTCTGCTTTCCCACCTTGTGTCTGATAAAGGCTTAATAGTAAGCTTTAATTTATCTTTGATCATTTTTCAGCGTTTTCTAGTACTTAAAAATAGCAACAAAAAAAATCTTCTGGATAAAACCAAAAACTGTTTTTGTTGCCATTGACGAGTTAGCTGCGTCTACCAATGACAGATTCCAGCTATGACAACCGCAAGGTGGGAAAAATGCCCTGGGATTTATATTTAATATTCGAGTTTTAACTCCACTATTTATGCCTACCATATTTGCACCATTGTCGTATCCTTGTCCACGACAGTTCGGAATATCTAAGCCATCTTTTCTATCTCTACCAGTAATGCATTGGTCAAATATTCTTCAGTCGTTTCAGTGACATCAAGAAATCCAATCAAGTTTTCTTCTATACTTCCAGTTGATGTACTACAATATCTAAAGATGACTGACATTTGTTGCATTCTACTACAGTCTCTAATGCAGCCGAATAAAAAATAATAATATTTTGCCTCTTTTATCTTACCAATCACTTCACTGGTAATTGTGTTTGGCATGATTGTGATCAATTTATTTTGAATATCGTGGCTTAGATAATGATGTGCAGGTTGTTTATTATCAATGCGATTTATGTGTTCCCGTAACGTAGGATCATATTTAGATATCACTTTAAATAAATCTATGAAGTTTCCAGAATTCTTAGTGTCTTCGTCTATTTTGAGAGATTCTCTGTGACCTCTAAACGCCAGATTATGATAGGCTAAGAAATTTATGATATCAATTAATCTCTCAAACAAATTGTACCAATATGTTTGAGATTCAAGAATTTTACCATTCGTTTTCTCGGTCTACTGATTTTCCGTGCTTTATTCCCTTCTCTAATGTTATCCATCGGAACATACAGGCTATATGTTCTTTAGTATTCTCATGTCTGTAAAATTCTTACTTAAGTGATTCCAATCACAGCACCCTTCCTGTACCATTTGAGTTTGTGAATCGCCAAATAGTTTTCATGGAAAACAGAATACTTTATTTTTAGAATAAATTAATTATTTAGTTATTATTATTTAGTTTTCTTGAGAAATGAAAATTGGAAAAGTGTCTATGATCATCACTCTCTCCTCTTTGTTAGGGTAATATTCATCACTATTATTTAAATTCCGTTTGGGACTGCTTTGAACTATATCATGACCGGTGAGCATCTGTTATGGGAACCGTACGCAATCCCGGGTCATAACTGGAAAATTCTTGTTTCACTACGCCACTGGCATCTCTGTTCACAGGCGAAAAACTAATCTCAATCTCTTTTTGATTGTGACATATTACTGAACGTGAACACAGAAATCTCAGCGTTAGATTATGGTTTGCAAGCTTTTGATCCTATTTCTATTTCCGAGTTTCGTGATTCGGTATCAATAGTCGGGGCATCTATAGTAACTTCCAAATTCAAAGGAGAATCGGATATGGATAAATGTTGTTGAGAAGTCGGAGGAACCGATTAATTTGATTCTGTACTGCCAGATTCGGTCTGATTGGGAAATTTCACATCCTACTTGAACTTTAAACCTAGTAGTATAACTCTCTTTGCATTACTTTTCTTTTTGCTGCATCAGATTCCCATTTTCTCCTTTTATATATATCTCTCTTAGTGCCTAAGCCTGACATGATTGATAAATTACGAAAAATGCCCAGTATCACTATTATTTATTCTCATATCAAATACTTTTAAAATTTATAATATGATTAGAAACATGAAAAAACATGCGTCTGCATGCAATACTTTAACTGGCTTCCTAATGATGGAAAGTCCTGAGCTATGATACGTCTCTGATTGGAGACTCCCTGAAGTATCAGCTTAATTCCAGCTAATGTTGCCAGACTAAATATGAACGAATGAGAGGAAACGACAAAATTGAGAAATTTTTAATAAAAGTAAATGGAAACAATATTTTAACGAATACTTTATTCATATGCTTTCATACACCAATAAATAGAATACATATTAAAAAATAGTTTTATCAATTTTTCGATATTTTATGGCGAAAAACAGATTTAGTGAGAGAGTTGAGCATTTTCTAATTTATTAATTATAAAAAATCCTGTGGCATGTACTTTTGGATTTTTCTTACTTTTCGTTTAATTTATTTGAACTTTGAATTGCGAGATCTCATGCACTATGAAGCCGCCTCCGGCGATAACATTACAATATGGCTACCTCGATATTTTTATCGTGCAGTAATGTGCTTGTCATGCGAATGACTCATATTATAGTTAATTTTTCAGTTCCTGCTATTAGTTCACAGACTCTGGTCACCGTACATGCAACACCCTTAAGGGAGCACGCAAATAACATGAAATTTACAACATGTATTAGCGGAGGTGAGATATGCAAATAATTAGAATTTCAGCGCAGACACACATCACGCACGCCTGTTGCGCCACCTCAAAGCGCTATTTAAGGCTTGGAGATTTCGACGATTTCAAGTTCTGCAATTGTATTTTTCTTCGGGTTTTTTCAAAAAACGATCAATTATGTCTCGTAGAAAACAGCGATCAGCTTTTGATCAAGTATCCGAGTTCGACAGAGGAAGGATAGTGGCCTATCGAGATTGTGGATTATCTTTCTGGAAAATCGGTAGTCGTGTTGGATGATATCAAACAACTGTAATACGGATATGTGACCATTGGATGCAGGACGGTACGACGAACCAACGTGGTTGATCGCATCCACCTCAGTGCACCACTTCATAAGAGGACAGGCAAATTGTGCGCATGACAGTGACGGATCGCTCAGTCACATCACGAACCATAGCACAGCCCATTGAGTCTGTAACGCATCATTCAGTGTCTACGCGTACCATTCGACGCTGTTTACAGCAGAGTGGTCTGTCCGCGAGACGTCCATTGCTTGGTCTACCCTTGACGCAGAACCACAGACGTCTCCGCCGCCAATGGTGCGATGAAAGAAGGATGTGGGCGGCAGAATGGAATGAAGTTGTCTTTACTGATGATTCACGCATCTGTCTGCAACACCACGATGGTCGGATTCGAGTCTGGAGACACCGTGGAGAGAGGATGCTGAACAGCTGCTTTATGCACCGTCACACTGGTCCTGTACCGGGTGTTATGGTATGGGATGGTATTGAATATCACTCTCGCACTCCTCTAGTACGCATTGGCGGTACTTTAAACAGCCAGTGCTACATCTCCGAGGTGTTGGAGCCAGTTGTCCTTCCTTACCTTCAGGGCTTGGCCACAGCCATATTTCAACAGGATAATGCGCGACCACACGTGGCACGCATTGTCCAAAGGTTCTTCGTCAATCACCAGATTAAATTGCTTCCCTGGCCGGCTTTTTCTCCGGATCTTTTGCCGATAGAAAACATGTGGTTCATGGTTGCTCAACGATTGACCCAGATTACACCCCCAGCTGCCACAGCAGATCAACTTTGTTAACGTGTGGAAGCTGCTTGGTCTGCTGCACCCCAAGAACACATCCAAAGTCTCTTTGAATCAATGCCGAGGCATGTGGCAGCGGTGATCTCCAACATTGGCGGCTACTCTGGCTGCTGATTTTGGCAGGAACCACACTTCACAGAGGTCTATAAATTTAATCATTTGATACTTGGTCAACATGTTATCTAGAAAATAAATTTTGTTGTGCTATTTCTTGTCTTTCTTGGTGTTGCATTTACGGTGGCCAGCAGTGTAGCATAAAGCATTGGGATCTACTATCAAAATTCACTGACGAATCGGATATCACTTTTAAAAAACTAAATTCGATTAGATGGTCTAGTAGGGTCAATACAATATCTACAATAAAACCTCGCTTTTTAAAAAATATGATCAAATCATTATCAGAAATAGTTCTCAAGAGCCCCAGTAAAAATGAGCGTGGTGAAGGAGAGATTGAAACAAAAATGCTAAATTTCGAGTTTGTGTTGCTTTGCGATTTCTTCCTAACTTTGTTAATCCAATATTAACAAAAAGTAAGAAAACTTCATTTTCACACAAACTTAAATTTATACATAACAGAAATTATACATAAATATAAAAATGTTTTCTATCCTCAATTTAAAGCTTTAGCTAATTTTAATAAATGCAGCATAAATGGTAAAATCCAATGCCTATTTGGCAAATTTTATTGATATGTTGAGACTTCGTGATAAAAAAATTCAGTATATTAAATATCTACAAATGTAGCTCGAAAGTAAATATATTACTGTGACAATGCTTCTCATAGGAAACTGACTATTTTGATCGTAGTTTTATTCTAAAAACGGTTCAAAGGTCAAGAATGATACTTCCATGTCACTTACCTTTAGGTCTGTATTCTATGAAGATTCCATAGTCTTTGGGGAAAGAGTCTATGAGCCCTTCATGAAATTTGCTTCTCTGATACTAACCCAACAAGGTCTTGCACTTAAATTTAAAAATGGGATGCCAACTCAGTCACCTTCATCAAATGACAATAGTTAAAAATGCAAAGTTGATTGCCAAAATGCTAGTGTTGCTTCTAAGCCTGATGTTAATAATCAATAAACTTGTCATTCCATCACACATTGCAAGAACATTATTCATTTTCTTATGCATCTAATGGCTTAAGAGTCCAGGATAAATTTTATAGTTCCTTGAAATATGTGTTATTCACATGTATAAGAAACAACTTTCACTGAACATGAGTGAATAAAAAGCACAATTTTGTAAATTTGTGTCTTACAGCTTAAATTTCAAATATATACTATATTGGCGAATTCATGAAAACTAGTGCATATTGCTAGTACTGCCTAAAATAATTTCTTTAAAAATTAGTTTTAAAAAATGCATCTTGAGCACAACAAAAATGAAATAGATAAAAAAAATTAGCTGCTAAAAAATGGTTACTGTATCATTTTTCTCCATGCATATAAATTTAATCTTTTGTGATTTGAAGTACATGTCATGTTTAACTTTTCAATCAAATGCATTTTACACAAGATTAAGATAAAGGATGGAAAATATATTTACTCATAAGAAAAGTTAACATATATATATTCAATGTATGTGTCAAAACGACTTATTAAATTTACAAGGAAATCATTGTTATGTTTTATTCGAGCAATTATTGTACAAAATGGCAGCTTAACTCAACATTTTAATTAAAAATGGATGATACTATATCAAGGGAATGAATGTTTAATATCACAGAGTGCACACATATATATCAAATTTATCCAAATTGTAATGATACAAAAATATTTGTTCATTCACAAATCACATGGAGTAACACACAAATGACTTTACATCTCTAATGAAAATGCAGGATAAATAACACTACAAAAATTAAACTTCAAACTAATGGATACACGACATTAATATAGCTTCACTTATTGCAGTGTAATGTATCAAGTGATACAAGATAATCATGCATAGAACTAAAGAACATGTAAAATAAATGTTTTTTACAATACAATTTATGAATACAGATATTGTAAAATAATTCTGATCTGATATAATCAATGTAAACTGTTATGAAAAAAAAATTGCCTTAAGTTTCAGGTAAATATTCATCTAAGATCACTTAACATTTAAAATAGTATACAAGTTAATGGATTAAAAATTTAAATACTTGATAAATTAAAAATTAACAAAGTTTATTTGTAACTGAAGATATATATAAATTATACACTAATTTTAATGAGAGATTAAAGTTTTCACGTTTAGCTGTATGTCCTTCAATTAATGACTAATAAAATATGAACAGAAATAGAAAACTTTACCTTCATATTAGCAAACTTTAAACTTTTAAAGCATCTTGTACATATGGAGTGTTTAAGAAAATAAATATGTACATATAATATAGATGCATACACACACACACATCTAAAGCACAAGCAGAATAATTTGCACTACAAAATAAGAAATTTGATTCATTTTAGGAGCAAAATATTTTTAACATTTAATGTAGGATAGAGTATCTGATATTATCAAAAGAAATCTGAAAATAGTTATATTCATGAACAATAACAAGAAGTTTTTTTAAAAAATGTTTCACATTTCTCTTGTAACTTAAACTGCAAGCATGAAGACCAATTTATATAATATCTTTTAGGTAATTGTTAAACGGGAAAAAAAACAACCAGTAATTACATTTATCACAGATCAACCACTCAAATGTAATGAAGTTAAAAATATTTAAAATAATATACACTTCACATTTTATCAGATAATACATATATTCAACACCCTTTTTTATAATCAATTTGCTAATATTGATGCATATTTTGAGCAAAATTGACATATTTTCAGGCTTGAAATCATGCTTATTGATTCTCCAATCAATTCTAATTATAGATGAAAAATTAAAGAACTTAAAACAACTGCAAAGTGCTTCAATAACAAAAATCACAACTGATATTTTAATTACCTCATAAATGCTAAATAATGTCAAATAGAATGATTTTCATATTAAAACAACATTTGCATATGAACGTTATTTCTACCATTTGCAAGCCACCATTTTAAGCATATTTCAACAACACACAAATCTAATTATATCTTAAACACAATTTTAACACTCACATTATATATCAGATAACAAGGAAGCTTATTTTCAAACACCAATATAAATGAAAACAAACCTTCACAAATTTCTTCAATCCCACAGTTTGCAGCAACCCATAACCTATTTGTGTGCTTAGCCTTACAACATACTTAAATAGAAAGATATTAATATAACTATAAATACCTTTACAATGAAGCCCTTTTTTAATTTTTTGTCTAAAATTTCCGGCATGACTTTCAACTTAAATTTGGTCCTTTGTTTTAAATTCTAAATTTAAAATTTTTCCTAAAAGCTCAAACAGTAGCAATTTCACCAAAATTTAAACAAATCAACTTCACTCTTATTAGAATTGCAAATTTACACGACTAAAATCTTAGTTACAAAAATATACTGTACATTATAGGAATAATTTAGAAAGGCTTTATATAAGATGGTGCAAGTATACATCCTGAGCCTTAAAATGTTTACCACAAAAATTTTCATGATAAAAACGACAACATGAAACAAAAAAGACTTAAAGATTTTACTATTATTCAGAAAAACAAAATATAAATATCAATTTAAAGTTTATTCCACCCTATTAAACTCAACAAATTAAAATAAGTACAGGAATCTTAATTTAGTACTGTTTACTAGTTTCTCAAAAGTACCTAAAGTGACACATTTCTGCAGGAAAATATAAGCACTCTGTTCCTATCAAATTTTATCACATTCATAAAATATTTGCATTTTTACCAACAATTTATAGAAAGTAATAAAAGAACAAAAAGTAAAAATAATGGAACACTTAATTAATACTTACACACATAATAGAAAAGGAAAACTTTACTTCAAATTTAGCCACAATTTTTTTACACTAATTCTCCCCCCCCCCATCATAAATTAAGTGATTATCCTCTAATTTTTCCAATGTTTCAAAGCTTTTTATTTTCATCTGGATAGTTGACTTCAATCAATTCGTGTGCTCCTTTAATGGCAGTAAATGTTTCCATATTATTCATTGTGAATTTTTTTCCCTTTTGTTTGCTCTTTTTCTACAATTTTTTCTTTTTGATGAGAGGCCAAAAGATTTATCACAATTGGAATCAAATTTAAATAGATTCTTATTCATTACAAATGGGGTTAATTATAAAGTATAATAAAAAGGAAAAGAGCGAATCATGTGGTATGAATTAGATAGCAAGAATAACAAATGAGAATTCAATATTGCATTGTAAAAACTGAAGGCAACTCTGTAGACTATAACAGCCAAGAGAGCCCCGTCTTTCAGAGAAAGGGAGTATACACGTGAGTATACATGATAGTGTATACACATACACTAATCATAGTACTCTCGATCTTGACCAACCAACAATGTTCATTTCTGTAACATTTATTTAATGGGAATATTTTGGTGCAAAATCTTTCCAAACTGCCTAATGTACAAAACAGTACTAATCAATACTTATTACTCAAATAACTAATTGTACTAAAGTGGGGTCCCCACTAAGTGAAGCCATACCAAACAGGGTATTCATGTATTTATTTAAAACTTTTGTTTCGTTAGTCTTGAACATAAAAATTTCCTAAATAAAATTTCAGATCCATTTGTTTTAAAAGAAACACCGATACTACAAAATACATTGAAGATTTACAACTTCACCTTAAGTCACATATACCAAGATTTTTTAAATACATTTTTGCATTTACTTGTACTATTATAAAATTTTATAACAACTAGGAATTGTTTCTTTAATCTTAATTTTTAGAATTTAAGAAAAAGAGAAGTTTTTGTATAAAATTTTTCCCAACTGAATATAGAGCATGAATGAAAACACTTATTAAATATTTATTATAAACATAGTATTTACCAGAATTACACAATGATAAACGTTCTAATTAAACACACATCACACAGATTTACAGGGCAGTGTATTCTAAAGCAATAGCTGTTGAAAACTAAAGACATTAATATTAAAACAAAATTTGCATTATCTGTTGTGTTTTAAGCAAGTTTTCAAATGCATACAAATGCCAAAAATTAAATTACTGTAAACTCTTCAAAATTAAAATGGTACGGAACGAAAAAAAAGTAGAAACAGTTAAATTGATGTACCAGAATCTCTAAACCTCATCCCTATCCCAATGCTTAATGAAAACAAATTACATAAGCGAAAGCTGTTTGAAATGAGTGAGTGATTTGGGGGTTTATTGGCGCAAGAGCCGATTTCGGCTATACTGTGCCAAACATTTGTTTTAATATCTGTGGTCTAGACGGGAAGAGAAAGAAAGAATGAATTGAATGACAAGAAAGAGGGTCTAAAATAGAGAAGGATCACTAGGGTACCCCGGGTTCGTGAAGCCCATGTTTACCAAAGACAGCAAACCCCGTGGGAAAAGGAAAAGATCACTAGGGCACCTCGGGATTGTGACACCCGTACTCACCTAAAGAAGGTGAGCCCCCTGAGGGGGTTTGAACTCATGAAAGTTCTGTACAATTTAAGCGAATTTTATCTGACTCTAACAATTGGAAATAACAAATCAACATTTTAGTGCCTATACATCAGACAAAATAAAAAAAAGAATTTAGTAAAAAAAATCTACAAAATAAGCAATAATTGGACAATTATATAAAAAACAAGGTAAGCTTTTTACACAAAAATTTAGACATCTCATATTGCACTAATTCTTTACAACATCCAGTATAAAATTCTGGAGGCGATTGCATGCACAGAAAAGGAGAACTACTTTAGATGTCACGCTTGTATATTTTATTATTCCTTACAGCTTTAAAAATTGAAAAGCAGAATTTTCATTACGACTTAATGAAGAATTTCAAAGAAAAACTCCATTCCCAAGACATACATTAATGGATTAATTTGTACACAAAAATTGTACAAAAAAGCTTTGAACATTGTTTTTATTAGCCACTTGCGCTGGAAAGACGTGCCACCTATGTCGTAAAGCTTTTGTCACAGGATTGTCCACAACATGGTATGTACGTCATCATACGATTGTTACAGAAACAGAAACAACCATTCTGGTACAAGGGTCCGTGAATTTTTTGCCAGCACATGTGGTTAGTAATTCAAAGGAATAACTAATATCACGATAGTTTAAGTATAAAAAATTATTGCATTATGCGGAGTTTTATGCTTTCAAAAGCTGATAAATTGATATTCATTATTATTGCAACAGGATGTATACCTTTATCCAATAAAACGAGAATTAAAGACTAAAAGTTTACGTATGACAAAGGCACCTTAAATTAAATTAATTTTCGATTTAAAATGGTATAGATGCAAGAAAATCAAATGAAAACGCAACGAACTTCTTACATTTCAGATAATATATCAATTATTTTTACAGTTCCAAAGTTAAGACAAAAATTTTGATTAAAACACTTGTTTACAAAAAGACCATTTTCCAAATATTTTCACATCCAAACAGCTTAAGCAAAACAAAAATATTAAATTTGTTAACTTCAAAAGTTAATCACTGAAAACACGCATTTATTTAAAAAAATTTATATTAAGATATTTAACAGTTTAGTAATATACTGATACTATAATATATGGGTAACATTTTTAAGTGCAAAGCTGTATCCGTAAAAATAAATAACGGGCACATATGGTTGTAGTCATACTTAAATCTACAATTTTAACAAAACTTAAAATTTCTTATAATGGTAAGAGATCTAAATAAATGTAGGTAAATCATGAAAATCTATTTCCCCCATCATAACTATGATTTTCCAGCTTAGCATAATTATTTCAGAGGAATGCAAACAGAAGCCAGTAGATGAACTTTTGATATTTTTGGATGACTAGATATTTACATGAGTTTTTTACAGTATTATACTAGAGAATATATGGATGAAAAAGTTTAAAAAAAAGCTCCATACAATAGCTCCATAGCTGTCAGAAAAGTATGAAATATAGTTCCTTTTTACAATGCATGAAGTGCTTCGGAATTCTAACAGTTTTTCATAAATTTGTTCTATGCAATTTTATTTAGTATTTGTGAGCATGTTGGACAACCTGCAAAGAAAATGTGGAAAATAAAAATATATATTTTTTTTATAAATTTAATGAACAATTAAATATTCAGCAATATTGACAATTTACACAATTTTGAATGTTTAAATATGCTCTACACTCTAGTAACATTTCACAAAAGTATTGTCCATGGAAAAATCCCAGAAAATATCAACACTAACAATAGTCAATAAATTTAATTAACACCCCAGAGTTTTACTTTATCAATCAGAAGATTTGGGTAAAAATATCTTACTTTCGAAGGAATAAGAAAAATATTATAACTACAGTACTCATAGTATGAAACATAAAGCAGTTTTTACGAGAAGGCACCATCGTAGAAATTCAATCGGCGTACGCATCTCCTGTAGTTTTGTGTCGTAAAAAGAACGGATTACCCCAGGACAATCCCGAGGCTTACAGATTTGCGGTGGATTATCGCAAACTTAATGCGGTAACTAAGTACTCGAGATATCATTTGCCACTCATAGAGGATTTAATTACCAATATTCCTCACACGAAAATAATGAATACCTTAGATCTGCTCTCTGGCTATTTTCAATTAGCAGTACACCCCAGGGATGTAGCCAAAGCGGCTTTTGTGACGAAAAACGGCACTTATGCGTTTAAGCGCATGCCATTCGGCCTATCGGGGGCAGCGCCAAATTTTCAGAAGGCCATCGATATTATTTTGAAACCGCTGTTAGGGAATTGTGTCTTAGTATATATGGACGACGTTATTATCGCGTCTCCATCATTTACACATCACTTAGAACATTTAAGGGAAGTATTTAGGTTATTACAAGAAGCGGGATTGACGTTGAACAAAGATAAGTGTAAGTTTGGATGTGAGAAACTAAAATACTTAGGCCTCGTGATTAGTAAAGATGGGATAGCCAAGGATGAATCTAAAGTTAAGGCAATACTCGAAATGAAAGCACCAAAAAATTTGAGAGAAGTATCAAAATTTCTCGGAATGGCCCAATGGTATCAAAAATTTGTTAAGGGGTACGCAGATCTCTGCGAGCCACTGAATGACTTAAAAAAGAAGGGTAGGAAATTTAATTGGTCGGAAGAGGCACAAGCAGTTTTTGAATCAATCAAACGTGCAATTACGGAAGCACCTGTGCTAAAATTACCGGATTTTAATGTACAATTTGAGCTTTTTACAGATGCGAGTTCTATTGGGATTGGAGCGGTGCTTACGCAAAGTTAGAGACCCATAGCATATGCAACCCGCACACTTAATAAGGCGGAGCGCAATTATACAGTAACCGAGCGCGAATGTTTAGCGGTGATTTGGGCTTTAAACAAGTTTCGCACTTACTTTGGATCGTTAAATGTAAAAGTAATTACAGACCATGCAGCATTAACGAAACTCACTAATGGTAAAAATTTATCAAGTCGTATGATACGATGGTCACTCAAGCTAGCCGAATTTAATGTTGAATGGAAGCATAGACCAGGGATTCAAAATGTTGTGGCAGATTTGTTGTCGCGGAACCCTGTGGAAAATTTTGATAGCAATATAACTTGTGCAGTAATTAGAGATTTGGTACTTTCGTCAAGGGAACAATTGATAGCCGAACAAAAGCAGGACCCCGAGCTGGGTCGTATATATCGCTACTTACAAAACCCCGATGACAGTTCAGTAAATGCGGGGTCTGTGGGAACTGGTCCCAGGATTTTAAACTTATAGAAGGATTGTTATTTTATGCAAAGTACGCATCCTCTCTCGGAGAAACGAGAGTATATATTCCAAAATCGATGCGAGGTGCAAAAATGCACGAATTTCATGATAAGCCTATGGCTGGTCATCTTGGAATACGGAAAACATATTTACGCGTGAAGGATGCATGTTATTTTCCATGCATTTCTAAGGTGATATACTATTATGTTTTGACATGTGTGACATGCCAAAAATTTAACTATAAGAACGCGTTACCGGCCGGTCATTTAATACCGATTGTAACTAGTTATCCGAACGAAATAGTTTCATTAGATTTATTAGGCCCCTACCCAGCATCGAAACCCCAAAGATATCGATATATTTGTGTAATAACGGATCATTTTACGAAGTGGTTAGAAATAATACCCCTCAGAAAAGCGCCCGCAAAAATAATCGCCAATGCCCTGTTCGAAAATTATATTTCGCGATATGGAGCCCCAGTTAAATTGATAAGCGACAATGGTCCCCAATTTGTATCCGAAGTTTTTGAACATTTAAGTGAGAGATTAGATATAAAGCATGTCAAAACAGTAGTGTATCGACCTCAATCAAATCGAACGGAACGTGTTAATCGTGATTTACTACAAATGACTGCTTCTTTTGTAAATTATAATCATGAATCCTGGGATAGGTTTCTAAATGAATTCGCATACGCAATAAGAACAGCAGTCCATGAAACTACGGGAAAAACCCCAGCAGAATTATTTTTGGGCAGGAAAATTATTACCCCATTTCAAAATCTTGTGATGGGCACAGATGGTACAGAATTTGTGGTTAGGAATATGGAAAAGGTGTTTGAGGAAGCTAGGCAGAATACAATGAAAAAGCAAGAAAAGTGGGCGAAATATTACAATAAAAGGAGACGTGAAATTAACATTAAGGTGGATGATTTAGTGTTGATAGAAACTCACCATATTAGTTCAGCCAGTAAAAAGGTGGTTGCGAAGTTCTGTCCTAAGTTTGAGGGTCCTTTTAGAGTTGTGAGTGTTAAAAACAATAATGTTGTAATTTGGAAGGCAGGTAGAAGAACTACAGTCAATATAGATCAGGTTCGAATTTACCATCAGAGAAAAAGCGATGAAAGTTTAGTTGAAGTAGATAGTTCAATTAGTGGAGGATCCGAGTATCAGTCGAGTAGTTTTGAGGATGGTAGATATGGGTTAGATAGGTCACAAAGTTCTAAGAATAATGAGTTTGGTGGAAAACAGGAAAATGGTAGAGTCGGAAATAAAAGTAATATTAGAGAGACAAAAAGGAGCGGACACGAGCTGACTAAGGGTCAGTGCAAGAGGACTTTAACTGACTCGATATCACAGGCGAGCCAGAAAAAATTCGTGAAAACTCAGCACTCCAGAAGAGGAAAGAAGAGAACCGAATCCCGTACAGAGGAGCCAAGGAGAAAAAAAGCAAATATACAGAGACAGTTCTACAAGCGAAGGCTCCCGTCCTACATCTCGTCGAATGTACAATTAAAGCAGAAATACAAAGTCGACGATCGCTGCAGTAGCCAAGTTCCAGAAAGGGATCGCCAACAGAAAATGTCCAACTTCAGGAGTTCCGAAGACGGCGGAGAAAGCTATGGGAAAGCCAGATCAAGATCACCAATAGGATTTTTGCCTAGCCATGACAGATTCACCCGATCGAGAAAGGATCAAGAAGTACAAGGTCACAACTACAACTTGAGGAGTCGCCGAGACTATAGACCAGACTGCCAGGAGCAAAGAAGGAGTCAACCCAGCAAAAGGTCCACGTCATTGGAGGTGCAGATAGGAGACATTAAAGAAAGAAGAGGAGCAAGATATTAGCCAGGTTGTATTGTTTCATTTATATTTTTACTGACAGGCAGCCGGTTGAATTTTTGCAAGAAGCAAGTCTCGTTTTGTTAATAATGTTGTCTAATGCAAAAGTCTCACTACGTTGAGTGAAATGACCTTTTGTATATTTAAATATATTCTAAATTGTGGAAAGCATATGTATGTTTACTTTTGTTTACCTTAAAGGCTTGGCTAAATGTGCGAGAATTCATTGTATTGTTTGTTTATATTGAATATTTTGAAAATTGTATATAATTGCGTATATATAAACATGTTGAAGTGTATATTAGTATATATCTGGTTTTTGGGACTCGCGGCGTAGAGAGAGGAGATTAACCATAACTCTAACGGCGCTACGCGATTGGAATGGAAGTTTTATTATTAGAAACCAGATAAAATTTGTAAAGTAATTGACAATTTAAATATGTGTGAATTCAATGTTGTAGTGTGTATAAAGTGTTCAAAATTATTTTTGTACGTCCTCTGATCCAGTTCTCATTTTAGGGTGGCTGCCCTTGATGTTTTGAAGATTATGTGTTGAAGATAATAATTCTCTAATTCAAGATATATTTAAAATATCTAAGATTACGGGTTGTGTACGGCCGGGTTTTTCCCTCCAGTGGGAGGTCTTTCCTTGGTCCTCGCCCAAATGGGGTACACCTTATATAATGAATGTAAAAGTTAAAAACCTGGGAGTGACTATAGAGTTTGAGCTAGTAGTTTTTGAGTATTTCTTTAGATTATTGTTCTATAGAAGCTATTGCTAAACTAAAATGTCAGATGTCTAGATAAGTTAAGACTTAAAATTTTCAACGTAATTTATATCGGGCCATTGAGACCCTTTTATGAATCCCGTTTTTTTTCTTAAGGGGGGCTGTGACGGGTCTATCCGCGTCAATCTTCCATTAACCCTCTTGGGTAACTTTGGGGCCAGCAATTATTCTATTTCGCAGCCTCCTCGGAAAAAACACGAGATAGTGATATGCTAATGAATTCGACTATATAAAGTCTAGTTTAGTAAGAAAGCAGTAGGAGAATGAATTGCCAAACTAGTTTTAAATATAATCTACGGATCTCTCCAGCGAGCTTAGCACGTATTAGATAGTAATTGATATTGTTAATCATTGAAATAATCAAAGGGATTATAGTTAGTATCGACCTGATGTTAGTAAACGTTCGTCTCTTTTGTCAATTCTAATAGTTGAGATTATTTAGTAGGGAATATTAGATTTAAAGGTTAGAATTGAATGTTAGAGTTGTGTATCAGGATTAATCTAGGGAATTGAATAATCACTCCAGGGTTTCTACTTATAGTGTGACTTGTTAATTGTATTTGTGTATTGTTAATAAATATTTGTAATTATGGCTTTCGTTGGTGATAATATGTTTCCTTCCACACCAGGCGCGCCGGGCAATGTGAACCCAGTCCAAGATAGGACTGGGCCACGACAAAACGAGCGCGTTTATGCGCAGACGTGAGGGGAATGCAAACTGCTGGTCTTCTGGCATACAGGCCAGCATGATTGAGTCTCCTGTAAACAGTTTGTCTCGAAATTCGTATTCCTGTGGCGACTGTGAGCGCCGAACCCAGTGCTCTGGCAGTACTGCCCCTCTGACGTCGCGCACTTATTATCAGATATCGGTCTTTGCGAGGGGTTGTGACTCTTGGTCGACCTGATACTGGTTGTCGGGTAACATCTCCCGTTCTTTGAAACCTCTGCCACAGTCTTGAGGTCCCAGACTGGTCCACATTCAGAATTCGAGACACTTTGGTTTGTGATCGTGAGGATTCCAGCATTCCAACGATTCTTTCTTTGGTAAACATGTCCAATTGACGTCTTTGTGGCATCATTAACCTTGTTTGATGGTTAACAATGTTCCTTCGCATAGCAGTTGCACGAATCTTGTCTGAATTGCCTATGCTGCGTGAATCGGTTTCTCCGCGTTCCAACATGCGCCGGTGTTTCGCGCAGGAC
The DNA here is from genome assembly GCA_019973975.1 of Trichonephila clavata. Lineage (NCBI taxonomy): Eukaryota > Metazoa > Arthropoda > Arachnida > Araneae > Nephilidae > Trichonephila > Trichonephila clavata. The sequence goes on along the minus strand of BMAO01029470.1, from coordinate 10,583 downwards.
ATAGTAGACTGAAAAGTTTTGCATAAACCCAATGTTTCTTCTTCACCCAATTAATATCCGCAAGAAATTTGGAATACTTTTACGAATATTTACTCCATGTTTTTCGCATTTTACGATTTATGCTTAACTTTTGGACACCAGTGTATGTTGAAATTCGAAACTGCTTCAGTTAAAACAAATGTTTAAACAATGTTTCTACAGCTCAAATTCCCATCTTCAATGATAATAAATGGACCTTGTCAAAGCGGGAAAACTCATTTAGCTCGAAAAATTATTTCTGAGCAAGTTTATGAACTTCCGATTAAAAAAGTGGTATGGTGTTATAAGATATTTCAGCCATGGTTTTGCACTCAGAAAAATATAAAATTTGTATCTGGATTACCAACAGCTGACGAAAAATTTGATATTTTGATTCCTGATGATCTTATGAATAATTTTTCGTCAGAGATATCACAAATGTTTACTGTAGAATCTCATCATAAAAGTTTTAGTATAATTTTGATAACACAGAATCTTTTTTCTCGTGTTATAGTTGCCAGAGACATCAGCCTGAATGCACATTATATAATACTCTTTCGAAATAACAGAGATCAATCCCAAATTGCGTGCTTTGGCAGACAAGTGTTCCCTGACCATTCCAAATTTTTCATGGATGCCTATAAAAAGGCAACGGCAGAAAAATATCAGTTCTTACGGGTAGATTGCTTTCCAACAACGGATGAAGAACAGAGATAGCGATAATCTATTTTTCCAGATCAAAAAGTTATTAATTTGGTTTTTGTGCCAGAAGAAAGATGAATTGAATCATACAACACGCGCACTTGTTACATGTTTTATCTGCTGCGGGTCCTCAACAAAGAAATTCTATATTGAAGAGCGCCACCAACAAACAGATAAAAACACTGTGCTAAATATGTCAAAATGTATTAGCAGGTAACGTCCTGAAAGCAAATGTCAAACGATTGTGTCGTTACAAGAGAACCATTTGCCAGTTAGCTGACAAAAGCATATCTCTTGCTCGGAAAGATGTGCGAAAACTCTCAAATCTAGAGAGTTCACCAGAATCACAAAAAACTCAACCAGTAAACTGGACGACGTGGAAAGATTGAAAAAGCTTTACTACGATCCTAAGGAACCAGGTTCATTTGAAGGAGTCAAAAGATTGACAGAAACCAGTGGTTTGAAGAAAAGTCGGGTTAAAAACTTTCTTTCAGGAGAGGATTGTTATTCACTTCATTTACCTGTGCGCTATAAATTTCAAAGACGAAAAACTATTGCATACGGGGTGAATGAGTTATGGCAAAGCGATTTGGTGGATTTACAAAAACTGTCACGATTTAACAAAGGATATAGATATATTTTAACTATTATAGACGTTATGTCGAGATATTTAAGATTCTATCCGATTAAAGACAAAAAGGCGAACACAGTTGCTGAGGTTTTCAGTAAACTCTTTAACCAAATTGAATGTTTAGCCTACGCAAATGTTTCTATTGAAATGCAAATGTAATTTCATAGTGCTTGTATCTTCTTTTGTTCATTATATTTAGTACAATATTTACAGTAATAAGTTAATTAATGAAATAAAAATAGTTTACAATATGTGTGTCTGTGTTATTTGTCTCAGATCTCTCACTCTGATTTTACACAAACAACACTAATATTGAGGGAATAACATTTTTTTTAATAAAATATATCATGCAATTACGAAAAGCTTGTAATACTATATATATATATATATATATTAGTAATTATATTAAAAATTTCTTTAAACAAGGTTCTGACATAACTTAAAATTAATTCGAATATAACAAGTTCTTTTTTTTTTAAAAAAAAATAAATATGATTTTTAATAATTTATTTTTAAAGGAATTATTCTTTAAGCAAAGCACCGCATATTGAAGACATCAAAAGCTTGTAATACCATATATTACAATGCTTTAAAATAAATTTCTGAAGTAACTTAAAATTAATTCGAATACAACAAATTATTTTTTAAAAGTAAAACGCGATTTTTAATCGTTTATTTTTAAAGGAATTATTCTTTAAGCAAAGCACAGTCTGTTGAAGGTATTTGAAAACCTTTTTAATGTTAGTTTGAAATCAATTAATTTTTTAATCCAGCTACCAACAAAAAAATTTTCGATAGGTGTTTAGTCCAGATACCAACAATATATACTACTAGTATATAGATATGTTTTCCTATACTCTGCAGAACACAATTAAGAGTTGATATTGAAGTAGAGTTGTGTTTATTTAAAATGTTCCCATATTTTTACTTTTTTACAAACAAACAAAAAAAAAACTTAACCAAAAAAAAATAGGGCCCTCATTTTTTTTTTTTTTTTTTTTTTTTTTTTTTTTGCAACGTGGTCTTTGGATTCCTATCTACGCCGCTGACCAAAAAGCGCAATTTAGACTCTAAATACGCAACACCCTTCAAAGGTTCGATTTACATTTATACCCGTACTATATATATGCACACTTAAATTTAAGAGTAAATTAATTGTGTAAATATTTCCTGTAATATAAACTTTTGTATTATCTCCATCTCTGGCTTTTACTTGAATTCAAACAATGGCCTCATTAATGTATATTATGTAATTATTTTTATGTTTAATATAATTATATAACACAATTATTATTATATATTGTATGATATTACTATCTATAATAATTATTATTATCTTATATTCTATGAATAGATACATATATAATTATGTTATTATATAATTATATCATATATATATTACATTATTATATAATATATATAACTATTATTATATACTATATTGATATTAACTATATTTGATTTGTATTGGTTGTTTTCAATCTATTCCTATACGCTTTATTTGTGTGAAATATACTTCAATATATATCAAAACATTTCTTTAAAATTATTTTCCTGATTATTTGTTACAGCTAGGCCACCATCTTGGATTCCATATCACTCGACAACAAGCCCTGCCTGGCGCGTAGCACTCCTATGTCAAATTATTTCTTCAATTTCCTTGCTTCTAATGGTATATTCTTGTATTTAACGTTTGATTAAACTTCAATTTTGAGGATTTCAGTTTTTTTATGTTAGCATCAATAAATTTGATTTGTTTAAAGTTTTCACACTTAGATTTATTTAGAGTTTTGTAAATGATTTTTCAGTCACTGTAAAAATGCTGAAGAAATCGTTTTAATTACAACTGGAATCATTTTTTTAAATTTAGGTTTTTAGAATAAATCGATAAAAAAAATTTCAGCAATTCTTTGTTAACTAAATTGCTTATTGACGAGAGTCCCAATCGCATTCTCTCCGTAGAATCCAGTTTGTTTTCGTATGCGCCCTTTTTAACTTTCAACTAACTGAGATTTCCTTTCTTTCTTTCTTCCAAATTTCTGGAAAGGAATCGTTAACGGCAAAATTTTTGAAAATATAGCTGCTATGCAATTGGACGTGTCCATTCTAGGGATAGACCGTCGGAGATTGCTGGAGCAATAAATGTCAATTGTTCAATCATCTGCCACTTGTGGAATCGCTATCAAAATGAACATTCAGTGTCACAAAGACCTGGTAGTGCACGACCTAGGGTTACAACCGCCTACAATGATTGTTGTCTGTGCCTGCAAGTTTGGCGCTATCGAATGAATTCAACTCGTCAACTTTTTTCGAGCGTTCAAACATCTTCAGGAATAGTGATATCCCGACAAAATGTCTATAAACGGCGGCGTGAAAGTTGTCTCTATTTCAGACGACTATCAGTTGCCATTTACGACGTCTCACAGAATCTCTCGGTTTATATATAATAATGATTCCCGATGGATAAGGATCTTGAGAATCCCAGGAACTTGATCTCAAGCTCAGAGTATTACTGAAACGCACAGATGCAGTCATGCTGGTTTTTTCAAGAATATCAGTCGGCGGCTGAAGGGATCTCCAAGCTTTTTGTTACGGTTTAGTGACGGCAATTATTTATCGGGTAATCCTCAACCCCCCTATATTTCGTTCATATCTGGTAGTCAAGGGTCTTGATATCACTTTATGGACGACAACGCAAGAGTACATGGAGCTCAAGTTGTCAACTAATACGTGGAACACTGCTTCGAATGGAATAACCTGAAAGTTCGCCCAACTTGAGCCCAATAGAGCATGTCAGGGACATAATCGGGAGACGTCTTCCTGTTCTGTGCAATTCTCCTTAAAATCTTTATACCTTGATAACAAGCCTCCCCCTTCACAAGAACAAATCCTACAAAGTGTGGTTGACGACCTTTTTGCAGGTATGAATCATCGTTGTCGATCCTGCATCTCCAGTAGAGGTGCTCACACGTCTTACTGATAAGTATTTGCAACTAAAAAATGTTTCGCACAAGTTAGGTCCGCGGCAGCTTAGTGGTCATGGTAATGGACTCGTGGCTGGCAGGTCATGAGTTCGAGTCGTACCGCTGAAGACCCGCCGCGCAGAGGAGCCCGATGCACGTTAAATATATCAAGGCTCATGCGTTCTCCCGTTGGTGTGGTGTAAAAGCTAGACGAGAGGAGTGCCAGCTCAAGTGTCGTCCTCGTTACTTAATCATGGTTCAAAATATTACGAGGTCCTGTTTTCTTTTCCTTTATTATTATTATATTTGCTTTGTATATTTGTTGTATGTTCACATACATGTATATATTTCGTACAGTTACCTTTAAATTTGTATTTTGTTATTTTATGTCTTCTGCTGTTTAAAATGTAAACTTCAGGGTTTTTTTCAATAAAGACAGGACGTGGGGTGGTTGTTTCCCGAAGGATCGGTTTGTAGCTCAAAACCCTCTTCGGGTGAGCTCGGTTCCCTTGGGCATTCCGCCAAAAGCCCTCGTGTAACTGAAGAGTGCGTTTATATTGCCTCACTCAATCTCTCTGGTATAATAAGTTGGTACTCTGTCCTGTTCGTTGTTCTACTTTAGTAAGTAATATTTAAGAATAAGTTACAAGTACTTTTCAGGGCATAATTTTTCATACTGAAAATTGTAGTTCGATCAACAAGTCGTTTGTTGATCAATTCGAATCCTAACACTGGCTTGATTCAAGATTATATTTCAATCATCTTGATTTGAACAAGTGGGGTGCGTTGATGATCGATTCAAAGAATTAAGTACCAAGATTAACAATAGTATTTGAAACCACCGGTTAAAATACGAATTCTTAACATTCTGCAGAAAGAATGGGATAAGCAAGTGACTTTATGTGGGAAATTTATAGTACAGCAAATCCTTTCTAGTTAAAAATTTTTTAATGTTTGCGTTAGTAATTTCAAAACGTGGAGATGATCTAACACAATTTTGGAAACTTAAGAATCTGAACTTAAGATATGAAAGAGATCAAGAATATATGATGGTGCTGTTGCCATTTCTGAAGCATTCAAAGGTATAGACGCCAAAATTAGAGAACAAATACCCATTAGCACTGTATATACACATTGGACTTCTCCTTCTCTAACTTTAATTAGTTCAGACACTTGCCAGATTAAAGGCATTAATCATTTCACCAGATTCCTTGAAAACTATTATTCGTTCATGAAGGCTTTTAAGAAAAATTATTTTTATCATTTTCTTCAGGAAAGAAGCATTCAAAAAATCACCTCCTTCACACTGGATAAATTTAGTGGAATTGCTCCATCCTTTGATTCCTGATCTTAAATTAATTGGAAGTTGGCATAATAGCAATTAATCAGTTAGAGCTTAAATTATTTTAAATTCATTCAGAAGCTCTAATTTTGTTATTATTTTACTTTCAATTGGAAAAAAAATACTTTTTTTACGTTGTATTTAGTTAGGATTTTGAAATCTGAGGCAGTGGACCTCATCGCTGCAGTTCAATTGTGCCTCGACTATGTAAAACAATATAAATTGACTTTGAGACTGTTTCCAATTCAATTTTCCTAAAATTGGAATCTGTTTTATAACAAATAGTAAATCAGAACTATAAAATTGCTGTTCCATGACTAGCGAGAAAAAACCAACTCATCATTCTTAATATTTCAGTAAAATTTCCCGAATTTTATTTTAGTTTAACAACTTTTCGATGCTGTAATTTTAAATCTTAAAAAAAAAAGCTTCATGAAGCACAAAGCGGAATCAAATACCGGAGAATAGCCTCTTATATGCAGATAAAAATAAGAAATACTGCAAGAGAGAAACAAATTCTTCAGACTTGTTAGACAGCAATATTGATATTTAGAATGCAGAATATCATCTGTGAGGATAAAATTACTGTTACGACAGACAAATTAACTGTTAGAGGAGGTTAAAATGAGTGCAAAGTTATTTTCTTGAATATGCTAAACTTTTAAAACTTTAGTCACCTAGCTTGTTACAACAAGCAGAGGCGGATTAAGCTAGTTGGAGGCCCCTGGCGGTAAAAGGTTTGGGGGCCCCTGGGCTTAAGAGTCGAAAAAATTCGCTGACCTTAAATTCTCAAAATAAAATGTATAGCTAAAAAAAATTAACGGCTCAAAAAAAACTTTTAACTTTATTTTAAAGAATTAAAAAAAAACACCTTACTTATAAACGCTTAAAATTTTGCTATATAACTTTACGTCTTGATTTTTTTGGGCAAATTCATCGATTATTTTTGCAGTATCTATTTGGTCCAAAACATCTTGTTCTATATATAATATGGCCTTGCTGTTCAGTTTGCTTCTCCCATACTACTTCTTAAATAATTTTTAACGCGCTTTAAAACCAAAAAAGATCTCTCACTTGATGCATTTGATATCGGTATAGTTAAAAATATTTTTAAAAGTATCTCGACATTAGGGAAAGTCGAGACCATTTCTTTTGCAACTCGATAAATTTCTATTGGAGTGTTCATAGTATCTTTGTTTTCTTTTAAAAATAGCAAAAACTGATCCAATTCATCGTCAAAATTAAGCGATTCAATATTGTCTTTGTAAATATCCTTTAATTTTTGTACAGCTTGCTTCTTAATTTCAGAAAACCTCTCGTCAAAAAATACAAAAAAGTGTTATATAACAGTTTCATATATTCCAGCTCTTCGGGATAGTTCTGCACTTGTCCTATCGCATATGACATAGAATGAGTTAAACAAGAAATTTTCCCTATTTTCAAATTCATGACCTTCTTTAGTTTCACCGAAAATAATTGTTCTCTTTCGCTGCCTGCAAGCTTGTCCAACTTCCTTTTCAAATGAGAGCCCTGATAAAGCAGTTGCTTCTTGTTCTATTTTTCCAAATTCATTCCTGAAATTTTGTATATAATTTTCTAAAGATTTCAGTAGATTAGATCCTTTGATTGTAATGCTTTGCTAGTAGCACTCACCCTCTGGAGTATGATATCCCAAATCACGGTCATTAGGGAAGTTTCATACTTTTCATGTGTTTCAAAAGTACCCAATGATTAAATTGGTCGTACGCTAGCCCCCGGCAACGTACGGCTGCGGTCGACTCAGTATTCCACTCTTTTACCAAACACCCCAACGCAAACAAAAATAGCTCCAGCAATTTTTCTTTATATTATTATTATTTCAGGTCGCAATCTAATGTACTTCCTTAATTTTAATTTATTTTTAAATTTTTAACTTTTAAACTTTTCATACTTGTTTCCCTCTTCCACTAAACATGGCAAGTGTAATTTTTAATGCTCCCTCAAATTCAAGATAGGGGATGAAGACCTCATCAGAGATCATGTGCCCCAATGACCATTCTACCATGTTTCAAAAGAAAAGTTGCCTCCAGTATTGTGATCTTCTTCTCCTAATTTGTATCACGGATTTCAGTCACGGCCTCTTTTATGTGTGTATAACCAAGTCTTATAGCTCGTACGGCATCTGCTCTTGCTGACTGACTATCGTGAATCTGAAACTTTTTTTCACAGATATTGCATGTTTACTTCTTTCCAGATTTTTATTTAAAATTCGCCAGCGATGAGTTGACACAGAAAAAAATAGAATAATTTCTGTACAAGCATAAAACATTTAATTGCATCGCTACAACTTTCTGCTGCTAAATTTCCTACTAAATTTAAAGAATGACTGGCACAAGGAATATAAACTGGGCTTGGACTGTGTTCTTTAATACGTGCCTGTAGATCTGAGTACCGCCCGGACATATTAGACGCATTATCAAATGATTGCCCCCCCCCTCTGCAATTTTTAATATCCAGTCCAAAAATTTAGCTAAAATTTCTAAAGAGCATTAAATTCCCCCCCCCCCCAAACTCTCATAAAGTTACATTTCATCTTTTTTTCAAATTTTCTGGTAGAAGTATGAAATTTTCGATTTAATACACATATATTTTATTTAATTCTTTTATTCTTTACAGAAATCCTAGTTTAATTTCTAGAACAAAACGTAGCCTAGCTTCCGGATTATTTATAATCAAAATTATTAAAATGTCTCAACCAAAAGTAAGCATTCAAAAATTCTAAGGTTTTCTTTTAAAAACTGAAAAAAACAATTATAATACTCTTGATTTGTAAAGTTTCCTTTGAAAGTTTCTAAATATAAGTTAATAAAACATTAACTGAATACAAATGTTTTTTACACTTTCTAGTTTAGTATTATTACTATACTTGTTTGTTTTTTCAAAAATCTTAATACTTTGTGACTAAACAGAACAATAAAACATTTCCAAAATAATTTGAAATTTCTAAGATAACTCAAAACTGTTTGACAAATGCCACAATATATCACAAAAGAAATCTACAATTTTCCAACCAAATTTATATCTTAATTACATTCAAAGTTCCAATTCTCAAAATTAAACAATCTTACTATATATTGAATAACTTTTCACATTTCTATATTGTTTGAATTCACTCCCTCTCTCTCTCTCTCTCTTATCTACTTTATAAATTGTATTTATCATATTTTTATTTCTGTAATACATTTTGCTACCACTTTAAATAGTTTTAAACTAGGAGCAATTAAAAAATAGTACCTATATTTTTCAACATTATTGTTCTGTAAAAATAAACATTTCATTAAATGCTTTTTATAAGAAATTTCTGCTATAGTATTGGCATTGTTGCCTTTTTTAAAGATTTTAAATTTAGTTATAGATGAGAGAGAGAGAGAGAGAGAGAGAATTTTGATTAACTTTATTAGAAGCATACGGAATGTTATACAATATTTTAAGGAAATTATGCATTTTAAAGTAATTATACGATTTTTATGTATTTTTATAATTAGTTATACACATATTTAATTATTAGATTGCACTGAATATCCTTTCAAGTTGTCTGGACAAAAGATCTTAATCAAAAAAGTATCGCGAGCAAATCACTCTTAAAATGACAATAAATACAAAAAAGACAAAAAGAATTTGTGCTTTTTAAATTTAATCTTACAAAATAATTGTTCTCTTAGCAGTTTTAAAATATATTAGAAAAATTATGTGTTTATTTCACGTTACCTCAATAAAAAGAAAGAAAAGTGTATTTTTAAGTAAACTTAATATACTATCTTTCTTTGAAAATTCTTTTAACAGTTTGGAGCAATTTTAATGAAATATTTAGAAATTATAGATTGGCTCATATATTACTAAGCAAAATTATCGTAATACGTTAGGATCATAAACAAAAATCAACACAATAAATATAATAACGTTTCATTTCAATTTCGAGTTATTGTTAGGATTCTTTTAAGTATGGTAAATAATTAATGAATGTACTCAAAATCTCATTACTGTTTTGTATTTTAAATGAGCTATTATCGCTTTTTATAACTGACTCAAGAAATTATTTTTATAAGAGAGGCAAATAATATTTTTTCATTTGAATAACAATGCCAATCGAAAATGTTTTAAGATTCAAGCTACGAAAACACATTTAAGTATGTTAATAATCATAAAAATACTCTAAGAAACTGATGGCAGTTATTTATATTTATGTATGTAAATCGAAAAATAAATAAATAAATAAAATAGTAATGACACAAATGCGACAAAATATTTTTTTCAATCTTACTCACTGATTAAAATACCTGCGCATTAAATCTTATAAATCTAAAAGAGAATTTGAAAATGAAAATATAGTTACCTTTTTTTGTTGTTTAAACACGGTTCTCCGATTTGTCTGTATAAGCGCAGGAAGCTAAAAGAAATTAGTTCGGAAGTCAAATTGATGCAAAATTTCCTCAGTTTACTTCGAAAAGGGGTCTTTACTAAGGGTCATTTTGTCCCATTCTTTTCATTCGTCTTTTCATTTGCCTGTCATAAATCTTGATCGTGCTTTTCCGGATCATGCTTTTGTCCAATTGGCCGAAATTCTTCTTTAACGCGCCCCTCCCCCTTCCCCCAGAGAACCAACTTTGAGAATTCATTGATACTCTTTAAAAAAATAATTAACTATAGACTTGGAGGGTGACAGAAGACTTCAGGCGCTTATGGTCCTATCTTTTCTCGAACGGGAAGCAGTTATCCAGCCCTTGCTCACCATGAATGCACATTCAGTCTCTTGGTTGCTACAGAAATAAAAGAGAACCGAGATAAATATAATATAATACTCTCTTTCACTGGACCATCTATGAAAAAAATTCCGACTAAGGGCAGAGCTTTCCTATAGCTTCTTAGTGCGACGTTTATTACTCAATCA
>BMAO01029469.1:0-21568 GCA_019973975.1 Trichonephila clavata | reverse complement strand
AATTCTACTTAGTCAAAAAGATCCCCTACCTTCCCATCCACATAAGATCTTATTCAAAATCTCTTTTAAATGTCAAAATGAATTTTAAATATGTGTTTGAGAAACTAGGGTTTTACTTCTAGGAGACATCTTCTCAATCCAAATGTAGAAAGTTTAGAATCCTCTACTGAAGGCATTATTCAGTTAAAGCATTGCTCGTACTGCATAGCCAAACAGATTGGTTTTTAGATGGAAAATACGAGGAACCAGTAGCATATAAATATTCTTTCAACTTTAGCTCAAACAGAATAGATTCCTTAACAATGACTGAAAATAGAAGACGGAGCTCAGTATCATTCTGGATTACCGAATGATACACTTTATGTACTAAAAATTCCAAGTTTGCTAAAATTTCTGAAAAATAATATTCTTTTTGTGTAGTATAATATAGATAGAATAACAAAAGTAACTTACTTGAAGTTGAATATGAAAAAAGAACGCATTTTCTGATTTTTAAATATAGCCTTTTTTATGTAAAATAATATTTATAAAGAATTTAAGAAAAATAATCACCTTGGTTGTTAGCCGACGAGTTTAACTTCTTAATTCGATGCCTTTTTACAAATATCTTTAAAGTTTTTCAAAATATTTATGAGGTAAAATGAAAATGAATCCACATTTTTCCATTAGTGTTTGAAAACTATAGTTATGGAATGTTCTTGAAATATATACCTTCGCTGACTATTACATATTACTTAAAGCAGCAAGAAAATGAGACAATTTTTTTAATAATTTTGATACTACTACTAAAATGTTGTATTATTTTTTTTTATTTTTAAAAACTATCTGATTAATAGAACAACAATTAATAATTTCCTATTTTCTGTGTTTTTAATTCTCTTACTTGTGTATAATATATTATATATATATATATATATATATTACTACATTTTCATTTTATTTTTTAAATAAATGTGAGAAAGCTCTGTAACACACGCGTTAATACGCAATTTGTAGTTTTTACGATTCTGTTTTCCCTTTTAAGTAATAAATTCTTATTTAATACGCTACCTCTACGCACTTTTTTATATGTGACAAAAGCAATAATTAAAATTTTTCTGTTTTTGATTTTTTTCCATGGTGAAAAAATACGTTTATTGCATTTCATCATTAAAATTATTCAAAAATGGCGCACTTCATTTATTACTGTTCATTAAACAAAAACCAAATACAAATTCAACACCATCTCTATTTTTAGCATCGTTCAATGGAATTAAATTTTTTGTAGGGTCCATTAAAAATTATAAAAAAATGACAGTTTCATAAAATCATTATAAATATTATGAAAAGTTGATAAGCAACAAAAAATTATTTTTACGATAAGTGCTCTGTCAATGAAATAAATTGTACAGTTGTCTTTAGTTTCGTTTCATAGAAAAAATAAAGTTTCTTTAATATATTAAAACATATTGAATCGGGGAACAGATAAAATACGAAATATTTTCTATCGTGAAATGAATTCCACAAGAAATGTTTACGTTCTAATAATTTGAATTGAAATTCAAGATCTCTTTTTTAATGTGGAAAGGTATAGAAACACTGCATTTTCGTAAAAAATTTAAAAAAAGGAAAATTTGGAATTTTTTGTTTTTATAAAATCAATTTTCATTTGCTAAATTTTTACTCAAAAAATATCTATTACTATGTATAAAAATGTTTTACTTTTCGATAAATTCCTAAATCTCTCTGTATCTTGATGTTTTTAATATGGATGAGAGTAATATATTCTATGAAAGCTAACATGAGTACAAGGGTTTTTCTTCAGTATTCTTAAAAAAAGAATGTATTTTTTTTATTTTAATTCCATTTGTTAGAGATCTAATTTTTTTAAACTTTTATATTTTATTTTTAATTAGTAAAATACTTCAATATACAAATATGTTTTAGAAGGAAAAATTAAATAGTATTACTTATACATATTTAGTTTGTTAACATGCAAATACTTTTAATGAATTTTGAGGAAAAAAACAATAAATATGTTCAACAATGAAGTTCCTTATAAATGATTAATTAAATATTTATATGCTTATATTATCTAATTCTTGATTGTTTTACCTACATTTTTTTCAGGATAATACAATCAAGATCCTACAGTTAATATGATTATTCTTTGAAAAAATTTCTTGGAAAAACCAATACTACATTAAACAAATTATACGCCACTTGGTATTTTTTTTAGAAATTCTATTCTTATATGAAAGTGAAAAATGAATTTTTAGTGTTTACTTAGAATTTGATAGCATACAAGTTCTTGAAAACTCAGAAAGAAAAAAACAGCATTGAAACAAGGAGTGAAAAAAATTATGTACATTGAAACTTATGAGTTACATTTTTATATAACTAAGTAAAATAAGTATTTTTCTTTTTCAATATGAGCTTAATTATCCAATATGTATTCATTTAGTTTTTATAAAATTTTAAAAGATTATACATATTGGATTATTTAATGTAATTTGTTCAGCTTAGTGTCTTGTTCACTCAAATATAGACTTTTTCAAGTATTTTAATATAATTTTTCGTATTATTAAATAATTTATTTTAATTTTTAAACGATAGTTTTCCATGCTTATTTAAAAGGAATATTTACACCCTCTTATAATTATATTTCCAATTCCAAAAAAAGAAAAAATAATAATATTGGTTTGCAATTTTATCTATTTTGAAACATCTATGAATTATAAGACTATTTTAAATATGCAATCTGATATTCATTTATATCTTTTTTACTTATCAATTTTAACGTTAAGTTAAAATTTATCCATCTTTACCATCTAAAATTGTTAAATTAATGCCACAGAGGAATAATTAAATGATTGCGTGCAGTTTATGAATTGTAACATTGCGTGCAGTTTATGAATTGTAACAATTTTTCCCTTTAAATTCAATATGTTTGATCGAAATTGCATATTTTTTCATTCTTTTTCCTTTTTTGTAGTTTGGTCTAAATACTGCAACAGTTTTATACAAAAAAAAGCTGGAAAATTCTTTCTAATAAATATATTATTTTATACACATCAAAACGCAAGTACCAATTGTTAATATAGGGTTTTTCCTTATGTACAAAGTAAATACATGTTCAAATAGTTTCAATGACGTATGAACTAAAAACTATTTTCAGTTTATTTCTGTATAAAATATTTTAACTTAAGATATACTTAAAAAGTGAAAGATTACAAAATATTTATTTTTCAACCGCATTCAAGAGTAATTTAATTTTATATAATAAATATGAATATTTCAACACTGAGTCCTAAATGAAACATATTATAGTTAATTTTAAAGTTGCTATGTGACGACTTTGTATTTATATCCTAGGTAACTATTAATGCATTGTTTCATATAATTTCTTTAAAAAACATGCAATTTTCATCATATATTCATTGCAAGAGATTTTACCATTAATTAAATTTCAGTTTGTGAACCTTGAAAATAGTATTTGAATGTAAACACATGCTATAGCTTAAGGGCTTCTTTAAGAACTTGTGCTCATTCTATAGCATACCTTGCTTCTTCGACATACGTCTCATGAATGTTGTTGTAAAGATGAAACCTTTTAAAATGATGACTTTAGCTATAAACTGTGCTCTAAATTAAAAAAGAGGTCCACTATATATATATAGTACCTTTTGAGATAAGTTCTATATTTGGAAGTTTAGTAGTTATGGAAAGGCAATCTTTAAAAGTTAGATGAGGCAATTACTATGCTTATATATTTTTCTTTCTCATTTTGTAATGACAGAGCTGCTAGAGGTGGCCTGAAATATTTCCTATATACTTGAAAATATCAATAATCAATTTGGAAACCTTAAAGAAGAAATTCAATGACACTTTCTTTGCAGAATATGAAGCAAGAGTTCAACAAAGTTTCACCACGAAAACAATCTTTAAATATATGAATAAAATTTATAAGAAATCAGATTACTTTATATGAAATTTATATATTGTTTTATAAATTCAATCTTTAATGATTGTTTTTAGAAATATTTTCCTTAGCTCTGTAAGATTTCTTCATGACATATAGCCTTAAAATGTTTGAGTAATACATTATTTATAATATTTTATTAAAATATTTACTGTGGAGGCAAATAACTTTTGATTTTCTGTTCCATTTTTAAGAGAATTTTATGCAAAATCATGTTACATTAATAAAAGTGTTTTTCAAATTATGAATGATGGTATTGGTAAACTAATTTAAATAAAGTCAAAATTTTTTGCATTTAATTATAAAAAGTTATAGCTTATATATGTCTACAAAGAGTTTATATGTAAATAAATAAACTGTCCCGAGTTGTAATTTTTGAGGCTATTTTAGTTAGCTCTTTTTACTGTTATTGTTGTGGAATGAATATCCTTATACCACTAAATAGTATCGAAATATTGAATACATGGCAGACAGTGTGTTTATTTTTTTCTATTCCTACTGTTAGTTCACTCTCTCATATATATATATATAATTTCTGCTGAACAGGGAAGGTAGGATCCATAAAATATTTAACCCTAATTTTGTTGGTCCTAATTCAGCAACAGCTTTAGAAATCATAAAGGTCTTCATTTTAGTCTATTGACTCTTTTGGCTTCTTACATTCTAAAGTTCTAATTCTGTTCATGTTATACATACGCTTAGTTAATTCTTCTATAATAGCTCTTCATTATTTTAAAGTGTGTTTCTTTAAATCTGGTTTGAATCTTCTAGCTTTGTTAGTGATATTATTTTGTATTATCAATTTTATTATGCCATGTATTTTTTCATTTATGTTACTATATATATATATATATATATATATATCTTGTTCTTACTTTCAATCGTTAATAAAATACTTTTAATTCATCCACTGACCTTCAAATATATATTTTTTAAATTGTAGTGGATGACACTTGATGTTAATAAAGTTTTTTCAAATACTAATCCGATAATTATTTTTTTAAATTTGTAAATTAAATCTGCATTATTTCTGAATAGTTAGAACTTCTACAACAGATAATACCAGAACGTTTTTCTGATGAACTTTTCTGGCTTGAAATACATATTTTAATCTTGTAGTGAATGATACTTGATGTTTACACATTTTTTTCAAATATTAATTCATTAATTCAATTTAATACAGGGAAAAAAATTTTCTTTGCTGACCTAAGAAGGAATAGACTTAAAACTTTTTTCATATTACTTGTTAAATGAATATTCAGAAAGTTATTTTTTTTTTCTCTGACATATCAACAAAATGTTATCAAAAATCTGACTATACATAGGTTAGGGGCAATACAATAAATTATCATTACAAAATATCCCCTTTTATCAAAAATGCATACTTATATTTATGTACCAAGGTATTTCAGTTAACAATTGCCTAGAATTTATTAAAGCGAGTTGGTTACCACGAATGCAAGTTCAAATGTATATCTTTACAAAAAAGCTATCTTTTGAAATGCTTGGTAATCATAAATAGCGACTTTAGGCTTATATTATGACGAAGTGCTGAATATACACCCCCGCACCCCCCATAGCTAGGGGGGGCAGGGTTCTAAGGGTCTAAAGCTTGAGTGATGCCAAGTACACAGCTCTTCGTCAGATCCGGCTTGGAGCCCAAAACCTGATTTTGCAAGAGGAGGGGGGGGGGAGGCTAATATTCTCCGTTACGCCACTGTGAATATACACGTAATTTTTTTAGTTTGCTGAAATAAATATTGCATTTAAATATATATAATTAAGGTGTTTTAAAAAAGGTAATTAACCTTATTTCCTACCGAAGTTTTAATATCATTTAAATGTGCAACTATTCGCGCAGCATACTGACAAACTACATCTACGTTTCTTATTCCCTAGAAGAAAATTTTTTTTTCTTAACTTATATATTTAACGAATGAGATGAAATCTTATTTTTAATTCATTTTATAATTAATTTCCTTTTAAAAAAATTGCAATACAGTCCAGTAGTTAAATCAAAGAATTATATATATATATATATATATATATACGATATACAGAATTCTGTACAGAAATACGATAGCAAACTCATACTCTTAGGAAGCAAGATTAGAGGTTTAAACAAAGTTGTGTGACTATTAATCCTTCACCTGTAATTTGCCTATGTACTGAGCCTTAGGCAAAGGAAGAAATATTATAGAAATGCAATTATTACCAAATAAAATATGCAATACTATTATAATATATGGCGATAAAATTTACTAAACTACTTACTACTATAGAGTTAAAATAGATATAATAAAACTAGAAGATGATAAAACTTACTTCGTGAGTACAGCATCAGGTTCATGTTTCCTGCCAATACAAAGACAGTATTAGCACTACCGCATAAAAATAAAATTAGTAAATTACGATAAAATAAAAGTAAGTGTATATAATGTATATATATTTAAAAACTTTAAATGCTGATATAAAATTTATTGAAAAATAAATGTACTTCCCAAACATACACAACGATACTGAAATAATATATATATTTCATTTCGTTTATTATCATGTTAACTCTCAATTGATTCTTATTGAACGTTTCCTAAACTCAATTCTAACATACTGGATAAGATAATATTAAAAGACATACATATAATTATGAGGAGTTACTCAAACAATATCCAATACTAATAATATTTTAACATAAATTAAAAAGACTATCGAAAATATTTGCTTCCTTGAGTTTTGCAGACCATAATTTTTATTCTGAAAAAATCATTTCAAAAATCACACAGCATATGTGTCTAGGAATCTTTTTGTTTAAAAATACATTTTTTTATTGAAAAGACAATGATAAAATCCCCATGCACCACAAAGTATCACACAGGGCTCACAGAAGTACATTGAAAATAAGTTCACTGTGTTAAACATAGATTATGAATTCATACTACGTAAAGGATATTTAAATTACAAAAAAAAAAAAAAAATATGAAAAAAATGGAGACAGTTATTTTTTGTAAAATTATTTAGCCAATAATAAAACATAATTTATTATTTTCTCGCCAAATTTTTCAAAGTATGTTGTAATGCAAACTACTCTCTCTATTGGTATAATTGTTTACCTTAGTAATACTAAAAACAGAGAGGGAATTCAAAGTTTGTATAGGACAGGGATTGAATCCGAGCGAAATAAAATAAACAATGCCATTTTCTGCCGAATTCCAAATAAAAATAAAGAATAATTTTATTTTAATGAATTTGCATTCAATACCAGGGTAGAGATTGAATAATTTCATCCGAAAACACAGCAGTCGAGGAAGGAAAAGTTATATCGATTGGGGAAATCAGTAGTGATTTCTGACTTCTCTGTAGTTTAAAAACCGAATTTAAAATAAAGTAGAAGGCAAAGAACTTTACAAAGAAAAAAAATTGCTCAAAAATAGACAATTCTTTTTCATTCCATTTTTTCTTCTCTTTTGTATATCAGTCTGACTACTTTCGAGCTGGATCTCTTGTTTCCTTGAACTTTTCATTTATGTAGTTGGTGTCTAAAATCTTAAGACAAAATTTTAAAAAACTTTATGTGCTGATGTTAAAAAAATAATCAAGCTGAAGAAATGCATGGAATTAAAATATTTATATTTATACAACTGCTATGATTTTATAAAAAGGATCTTCTCTGTCGAGTGAGGGATTTTTGCATGGAGGTAAATGATTTAGAGTAGGTTTTCTTTATGGAAATAAATATGTAAATTTATTAATATTCAATTGCCAAAAATATTGCAAATTAATTTTAAAATTTAGACATTCTAATAGGAAACTACGAGGATGAGTTGGAAAATTAAGTTTCCCCTGTCGGCTGTGACCAGAGTTGAGCATGAAAGTCAAAACATAGAATGAGACATTAAAGACAAGAAATAGCTTTATTTTTCCTTGAAAGTACCAAGTATATTGAGACATTTGTCGTACCACTTGATGAGCTGCAAAAAGCCTTCCAGGAAAAACTCAGAGCTTTACATATGAAAGAAGCGTTTAACACTTTGTTTGATTTCAGCATTGCTTTTAAAGCGCCTTCGAGCGAGTTTCTTCTTCAAAGCAGGAAACAGACGAATGTCACTTGGTGCGAGATCAGGACTGAATGGCGGATGCTGTAGGCACTCCCAACCAAGAGCTGCAATATGTTTTTGCATTTCTATAGCCGAGTGTGGTCTCTCATTGTCATCCTACAACAGAACGCTAGATTTAAGAAGCCTAGGTCGCATTTTCCGAATCGCCTCTTTCATTTTCGACACGGTTTCACAGTACAGCGTAGCATTAATGGTTCAAAGCTCCAAAAAGACCACGCAAAAGTAAACGCTTCTTCCGTATGCAAAGCCCTGAGTTTTCCTGCGATAGTTTTTTTAAGCTTATCAACCGGTATGACAAAAGTCTTGGTACTTATGTGGAAAAATAAAGTTATGTTTTACCTTTACTGTCTCATTCTATGCTTTGACTTTCATATTCAACTCTGACCACAGTTGACAGGGGAAACTTATTTTCAGACTTACCCTCCTAAATAGAAGAAGACCTCTCACATTTTTCTAAATTAACAAGGATTTTTTATACGGTATCTTAGAATTCTCAAACTAAAGTAGTAACCTAGTTTTTCAGCAAAATTAGTCCTCAAGTATAACTAATCTATCAATTAAATGCATTAAACTTTCATAATGAGGAAAGAGATAATTGATGGTTTGCGTGAGTTACAAAGTCAGAATATTCTTTTTATTACTTGGGTTCATTTGGGGTACCGTCCAGAAATATTCCTTTTGTTTAAAAGAAGCTTTGGCGTAATTTTCGAATTATGGTAATTAGTAAGAAATGCAGAACCTACGTATGTCTTTTCTCGTAACTAGAGAGAGTTATATACTTCCCATTAAAATAATATCCATATTAATTTATTCCTCATACACTACGTTTAACTACTTCTATAAAAAAGTACTTTTTTCTTGATAGAGAGATTTTACCTTAAAATCAGGTTCCTAACGCGCACTTTTAACACAAAAAATGAGATCGAAATTTAAGGTGGCGCATTTTACGCTGGGTATAAAACTTATAGCTTTCAAAATAAAAAGAAAAGGAAAAGAGAATAAAAATAATTAGACTTCTACGAATATAGAAAGACATATATCATGTGAACATACCTTATAGTTCTAGAAAAATACTATTTTTCAAAAGCAATGGATAATACCTCAAATTAATTGCTGCAAAACATAGGAGCATTGCATACGTACATTTCAGGCTTCTTCGTAAGAAAAAAGGAGGAGGGGGGAGCGTTATACGGCGAATAACCTTAAATTTTAATAAATGCAACCTGACATTACCTGTTATATATTAGTGCGTGCTTAGGCCATATCTTACCGTAGTTCGAATTGGAGTTTTAATGAAATGCAATACTAATTATATTGTAATTTTATCATACACATACATTTCAAAATCTCTCTCTCTCTCAATTACAAGCATTTATTATTCTTTACAAATATGTTTATAAACACATGTGGCCATTCATTTTTTACGTGCTAGAAAAACTAAGCGGGAAAAAAATGAATTTTCATTTTTTCATCATAAACATTTGAGTATCAAATAAGATTATTTCAGTTTTTAAAGAAAAGTCTACAACGTACTAAATTAAACATATAAGACTCACAATACATAATTTCCTTTCAATAACATTTTGTTCTCTTCAGAACTATCGTTTTAAATATTTTCACTTGTTTACATCTATATACAATCTTCAATAATTATAACAGAAGTATGAATTTTTAAACAATATAAAACTACTTACAAATGCAATAAATGTTTTTTTATACAAATTTAAATAATAATGTTCCATAAAACTCTCTCTATGCAATAACACTAAATCCCTTATTCCTAGTCTTTTATATATGTCTACTCTAACGTACTCTAGTGCAAGATAAATGGAAGTTCTTGAATCCTATTTCTGATTTGAATTTTATAGCTCAGTGTTCCTGTTCTCAACGTTTTAAAAGGACAAACACCATAGAATTCTCTTTTAGAAAATTTCCATGAACCTAAGGAAATGTTAAACCATGTCAAAACCATTTGATTTCTTAAGAATCGAATGTTATATGTACTATTGAGTGCGTGGGTTTGCCAAGTTTAACCATTTAAAAATGCATTTTTATTGGGGGATTAACTTCATTTATGTATGGTATTATTTATTGCAACGAACTCATCGATGTTATAAATTTGTTGGCAAAAGTTCGTAAGATAATAGTATAGACAGGACATTTTTATAATATACTGAAGAAGTTAATTTATAACAAAAACTATTTTTAGTGAACTAATGGCCTTTTATCTATCCGGCCCTTTATTTGATAAATTAATACTGAAGTATTAGATATACTTTGAAATAAATTAATTGGATTCCCATATACTAGATAAATAGTTAATATTTGCTTTAAAAATATAAAAAGTGCTCTCTTAATAAATTTTGTTTATTTACATGCATTCTTGATAGAAAAAAATGGCAAAAATAGGACTCAAGAATCGAATGCACTACTAAAAATTGAAGCATGAAATATTCAACAGCCTGTATAGATTGCGGAGAGAAAACTCTTTTTTTGACGTATCACTGTTATTTAAAAAACATATTGATTAGTAAATCGTATAATAATTAATATTTAAGACCTACAACTACAATTAAAAAGAAATTAAATATTTTCAAAATTTTATAAATCAGATTAATTATTATATGAATATGAAATATATCACACAGTTACACTTACAAACTTTGTAATTTATATATTTCCTATTAAATATTTATACTTAATTATGAATCTCTTAGAATATAATTGTGAAAGTTACATATTAGTTTAACGTTATAAATGTATGTCCTAGTCATTGTCTACTGTAGAGTTATAATAATTGGAATAAATATTAAGCTTCCCCTTCCATTTCCCTGTTTGTACTATATTAATACATTAAATTACATTTTATACATTGCGACAAAGTTTATGAGATTTTGGAGTAAGAAGAAGTTTAATGTTTAATTGAAAACTACTTTCTATAAACTACTGTTTAAAGTTTTCTGTCTGAAATAAGCTCAAAAATGAATAAAATATATAAGACTGTTAAGGTGGGAGGCGAAATACAAATACATGCTAAATTTGTAGGTTTACTAAATATTTAGATCTATTCTTGAAACAACAACTTTATAGCTATTAAATGCTACCAAACGTGATATATGATACATGATATATTAATTTATATTCAGTTGAAAAACCATTTTCTACTTATTTATTTGTTTTAATTATGTTTAATGCATGTTACTATGCTTAAATAGTTTGAAACTTAACAAGTGATAATCTTAAATTGAGGGATATCACACTTATGGAAGCGATTTCATGGAACTTATAAATGGAAATGAAAAAGTAAAAGTTACATTTGTCTGTTTAAACTGTAATGTACTGGTATTATAATATTCACTAAATTTTTTGAAATTATTTTATATTGTTTGTAAAAATGCTACCTAATATAAAATATATTACGATAATTTTTTTCTTTTTATTTTGGAATACAACTATATATGTAATATTTAAATAAACATTTTTAATCCTGAAAAATATTTAAATAAAAGGGGCATGCTTTGATTTTAAGCAATACATATGATTAGAATTAGTACTAAACTTCTCTCCATATTTGTAAGCTTAGAACAGCTCTAAAGCGTGTGTAATTTGCTTTTAAATGTATACAGCCTATATTGCACTTTTACAATACATATATTGCGTTTAGCGTTGAAAAAACCATTTAGAAATGCATAAATTTAATAAAATTTTCTTGAACCTGTTTTAAAATATTAGATCCACTGAATAAAGAACACAAAATGCTGGGGCTCAGCACGAGTTGGTTTTGCCTTTCTTTTGAGAATGATAAAATTTCATTAAAGAAATGTAAATCCAGACCTCAAAATGAAATTTCTCAATTTTTAAGTTTGATAACACGGAATCTCCTACATAGATACTGAAAGGACGCGTAGGGTGACATTTTTATTAAAAATTTACAAAGGAAAAAGAGTTAGAAATCAATAGCACAACATGCTGATTTCTTTTTAACCGAAGGAGACAGCTCAACAGGAGTTCTCCAATTTAGCTGGTAGCTAAAATCTTTTATAAAGAAAAGATCACATCCTACGAACTCTTTTATTAGTCTTTACAAAGCGCCATCTATGGAGCTTAAAGGCAGGCAGACTATTTGTTTAAGGTAACGAGAAACGTAAGCTGTTAATTTAATAATAGAGAAGTAGTTTTTCACTTTTATCATTTAGTTTTTTTTTCTTCATGATATATGACTAAAGTAAATCCTAGAAATTCCTGATCTCCATTCTAAGAAAATAATCCCAAATCTTTCGCAACTAATGAGTATACCATATTGTGCAAACAATACCATGAAATGTGATTAATGCCAAAAGTAAGAAACTACTGTAAAAAGGTTACTAGTATATTCATTAAACACGGAGTGATTTACGGTTTTATACGAAATCAAGCATATTTTTACGGTAATCCAGCTTCAATGGGTTACTTACTCCATTGTACCTAAAGTAACGTACAAATGTACATTGCGACCGAAATAACAATTTTTTGAAAAATATATATTTCGTTGCAACAAATTTGAAAATAAAGCTTTATTAAAATGTTATATTAAATTACTGCATTGTAACATCTCAGCATAATGGAAATTTTAGGCACTAAAATTATTTTAAGAGAGATATAAATAAAATTAATCTCCTATATAGCAGATTTTTTTTTCAATTGAAAATCGAAAAATAAATTGTGCCATGTGAAATAATTCGGCTTTTTACAGATAAATTAGATGTAATTCATCATTTTTGATAGTTATATCTATATTCCCAAATTATATTCAAAATTGTTAGAGGGAATAAAATATTTCAAGTATTTAAATACTTAAGCCTTTTGAAAAGCCCTTAAATAATATCTTATGCACCCTAGTGAAAATTTCTTACCATATTTTCATTTCCATATTCATTTCAATAATTACTTTCATGGCAAATAATAGTTCTTGCATCATATCTAGACAAATATTTAATATGTGACCACTTTTTAAAATGGTATAATGCAACGATTCTCAAATTGTGAGGCGCGATAATCCTACGTAGAGGGCACAAGCATGACAAAAATAAAAAAAAAATTATTTAAAAAAAACGTATTTATTAAAAAAAGCAAAACATAAAAAAATATTACGATATAATAAAAAATAAAATACACATTTACATTGATATAATTTACTTATAAATATCAGTACTGTACTTGATTTTATACTAAATTAGGAATAAGTTTAATAATTAGTAGTGACTCTTATGGTCTTGTTTTGCACAGCAAAGCTTTTCAAAAAAAAGTTTAATATTAAAAAATGACGCTGTTTTTTTCTGTATTTAGTTAAGATCCATATGAATCTATATCAGGAATTATACACGGGCAGGCGTCCGATAGGGTGCCCTGACGGTTGAATAGGTATAACAAACTATATACCTATAAAGAGTAACAAATATTAGACTATTTTTCTAATAACATGTGTACTTTTCGAAGTAGATGATTTAAAATAAATATTTAATTTAAGTAAAACTTATTTTGCAATATGTTCCAATTTAAAAATTAGAAATGAAAAAGTAAGGACTATTACTTAGAAGTAACTTACTTCAGTGGCATAACTCGTGCATCGAGGGGGGGGGCAGGTTTCCAGGGAGCCCACACCCTGACTGATATAAAGTACGTATTTAACCATTTTTGGCCCAAAACCTGACTTTATAAGATGCCCCTAATATTTTCTGTTACACATCTGACTTACTTAAAATATATGTTTATCTTAAAAGTAAAACATAAAAAATTTAACACTTATCTTGATAATTTGTACGGTTTATAATTAAGGTGGTATTGTAGTTTTACGTCAAAGTACATTATTATTACATTCAATACATTGTTACTGTCTGACGAGGGGTGCGATGAAAATTATGTTTGAAAATTGGGTCCTAAACATTGTAAGTTTGAGAAGCACTGGTATAATGGTATTACTTTCGTAATTATTCTAGTGAACATGATCTATGTTTATTTTTCTCTTTTAATTAGAAGTAGATATCAATCTTTCGTAATCATTTACCGCGTTATTAGAAATAGCATTTCAATAGAAGCTACACAATGGTCTATTGGAAAAAGACAGCGAAATTTTGAATTACAGAAGGGAACAATACTTAAAATATATAACCATTTATTAATTTTCATGCTAAAAAACTGAGATTTACGAGGTGTAGAAATTGAATTTTGTACACTAGGTTCAATTGTAAACATTTATTATATATTATTTAATATTAGGTTTCATTAAGCTTAACGTGTTACTGACAACGCTTTCCTCATAACGATTTTCCGAGTAATCGAGCCTCAACACTCTGAGATACAGAGATCGGGTCCTTATCCACCAAACTATGATGGCCCCAAGAAACATGCCGATAGTAATTTAACTGACTATATTCTATCTCCTATTATATTAACACAGATTGAAGCCTACAGCTTAGAGAGAATGAGAGTAATTCTGTATGTTATAAATTACAATTAATCTCTAATAGAGCTACTAATCCAATCACATAATTTGATACACGAATGTACTTAATCATTTCAATACATTACCATTAAGTGCAACGAATGCCTGATCATGCAAATGATTTCGTTACGTTATTAAATACATGTAAAATTATCTTGTTCTTAGTTATACAAGACAAAAATTAGAGAAAAAATACTGGATCCGCGTGTTAAAGAAGTCATGAGAACATTTTGACCATAGATATAAAAATAATGGAGAAAATATCATTTCCAATGGTTTAAAAAAATCATTCAAAAATATGTGAATATATCCCTCACAAATTTTCGAATATTTTTTTACATATGCAAATTATAGTTTTGAGAATTTATAGGGAAAATCTGTTATAAAGCCTTTTCCATATGCAAAAATGAAACCCGCCCTAGTAAATATGTAAAAGATTATTAAAATATATTTATTTGCTTGTTTTTTTTTTAAATTTTAAGAAAATTTTAAAGCTGACAAGAAATCCAGTAAGACCTTTTTTATCGCATTAATATTAAAGAATTTTCAAATTAAATTAGTAATTATTTTTTTATTCATCTTTATAATATTATATTAATCCTACAAAAGATTCATTAGGTTCGTTCATAAAAATGTTTACGAATCACACGTGTCTATTAAAAAACATATTTAAATGTATTTGAAATCAACAAGAAAAGAAACCAATCCCAATTTTAGAATAAAGTTTAATAAATAAAGTCATTTTAGCACTATTTAAATAACTAAAAAAGTATTCTTAAATATATTCAGATACATGAAAAATGGAAAATTCTCTGAATTTTTATACTTTTTAATATTTTCTAAAGTCTTTGTATATTCAGTGTTCTCTACAAAATTGAAGACAAATATTTTTTGTGATACAAAAACATATAAGAGCTTGTAATTGCTTAAACATCCCTTTTTTCGGAAAAAGGGGAATAGGTACATTAATATAAAGTGGGCAGTATTAAGTTTAGATTAGATCAATAATTTAGTAAATCAAATCTTTTTGAGATACATTTTTAAAACATACATTTTATTTCTTTCGATGGGGGGAGAAGGAAGCAGAGCATACCCTTAAAATTAATTACATTACATGCATTTAAAGTTACAGCTTTTAAATGTCTGTACTAAAATTTCCCTAATAAATATATATAGAGCTACTAATTCCCTAATAAATATGTATAGATTTACTAAGTTTAAAAGATAGGACTTTTGTTTTAAAAATTAATATAACTACAAAACAAATGAAATAACATTTGTGAAAGTTAAATGTGTAGACGCAATAGAGTTATTGTTAAACATATTTTGTTAATTCCTTCCCTGGTTTATTGTGAAAGTCTTACAAAATCATTTAAAGATTCTCAACTCTTCTTATTCTAAAATTACTTCGCAAAGGTTTGTCTTAAGGAATTTCTATGTTTCTTTCGAATTATTTGCAATTGTATAGAATAAGATTTTTTTTTAAAAAAATGCTTTTCAGTTACGTATTTATATTTTAATGAATAAATAATATTGTTTACAATTACTTATTAGAAATTAATTTATAGTTACAAGATAAAAATAAAGGTAAATTTATTATTATTAAATATTTGTTATGAATTTTAACAATTCAAAATTAATTTTTAAATCTTCCTTTGTGTTATATGTTTTAAAACTACAAAAATACTCTTTTCTTATTTTATGCTTCTTATTGGAATTTAAATATTCATAATAAAATAATAATTCTTAACTTTATACATTTCTTAAAATAATCAAATATTTATTTACTTTTAGGTCTTCATTTTCTCCAAAGAAAGAACTTGAAACAAGCTAAAAAAATGCTTAGTTCGCAATGATAAAATATTCACAGTAGAACTGTAGAAAGAGCATAGTGATATTGATTTTATACACGGAAGATGAAAAATGTTCCCAAAAAAATTTACTCTTTTTGAAGGAAATAAACACAATACCCAGTACATCCGAAAGCGGGAGAAATTTTAAGTACGGAAGATCTAAGGCGGCTTTCCAAATGTTCAAAGAAAATTGTTCTTTCTTCCAAAAATTAGGTTAGTAATTATTTTTCACGAGTAAATTTTTTAAAGAATAATATTTTTACTAAAAATTGAATGTTTTTTCTTCATTTATAAAAAATCTTTTCTGTAGCAGTTTTTTTTTAAAAATTAAATAATACATTTATTCAGTTATGCTTCATATTTTTAACTTGAATTATTTCTCAAATATCTTATACATTTTTCCCTATAAACATTAATAACTTGCAAGCTGCTTCAGTTAAATTTGATTTGCTATTTTAAATATATTTAATAAAATTTGTTTCTTAGAAATATTTAGTCTAATTCAATATTTTTGAGTGTTTATTTACATGGAATGAATTTCGAAAAAAAAGTTCGAAGCCTCTTTTTAAAGACAGAAAACTGTTAAGGACTTATATTTATTGAAAATTAATTGATAAGTATATTATTACAGTATCAATAAAAATCTTATTTATGTAATTATAGCTATATATTCCAGAATATTTTATTCCAAGAATACGCAATGTGTTGATAACATATTTTATACATAGTTCAGGCATTATTAAAACAAAAGTAAAAAATTACCATTTTGTTTAACAGCTTATTTTTTGAAAATTAGTTTTGGAATAATTTTACACATATTACAGTTTTGAAAACACGTTAACATTTTTCTCTAGTTATTTTATTTCCAATCCAGCATTAGTAATGTATTGTTTTGTAGCATAGAATTAAGTACAGTATTGCATGAAAAGGAATGCATAATTGATAATTTAGGAGTTATAGATATTTCAGAGCCATATATGTAATAATAATAGTTCTGGCATTTCAATTTAAGATTTTAAAGTTCTTTCATTCTTTCCCTTAGCATATAGTGGAATAAAATAAATACTAGTTAACATGTCCTTATCGTTGCTTGCACGTGTTTTAATATTTCAAAAATTCTTTAGCTTAATAAACTTTTAGTTTAAAATATTAAGTTACTGGAAGGATCATCAATCATTCTTAGAGAAAATTTAATTGTTTGTATGTAGAAATCAAAATGCAAAAATTTGCAATGGTACATGCAGTAAAAGAGGACATGTTAAAACCTAAAAATAACACTCCTTTATTTTACGTAATGGTACTTTTGATTTTTAATCTTAAGTAATATAGAAAACAACATTCATAAATATAATCCAACTTCTTAGATTTCTAACAGAAATTAATAAACATTTCTAACATACCCTATGCACAGTTTTTGTATTAAAATATTTATCATCATAAAATGCTTAAGGAATAACTACGTGCGTAAAAATAGAGTCATTTTGTTAAAATAAATTTTGTTTTATCATATTATCATTATATGACGATAACATATATATTTTTTATATTTAAAAGACAAAAATAAACAAATAATAAGCCAAAGAAACTCTTTTTCTCACAAAGAAAACTTGTTCATGTAAAAAAGAAGTTAGTATAAAAACGAAGAAAAAATACAAATAATTTGTTGACAAATAATTTAATTATTTTCAGTGGTATGTAGCAATGAATAATTAGGAAAGTTTCGAAATTATGACATATCACAATGATAATAGCAAATAACAAATCCTGAGCTGGGGAAAAAAAACTATAAAAAAAGTATCACCCTAAAAAGCAAATAAATTTCTTATGTTACAACGAGAGAAAAAATGCTTGATATTTTCGATTAAGGCATTTGTAAATATATAATTTAATTTATTCATTCAGTATTTCCACCCAAATTGCTTTTTCTTTCGTTTTTTAAACAATTATCAATGCCTTTCAATAATGAGATGATCACATTTTTCTGGCATCATGTGATTGTGTAACCTGATATGTCTGCTTATTAAAATAAGAAAAAGTGTCTTAATACATTTTACTTCTACTAACAGTTGTTTAAATAATATGTTGATGTTGATTTAATAAAAATAAATAATACAAATTTTTATAACTGTTTTTTTTTCTGTTTGAAAAATATCCATTAATTGTTTTCTTATTTGTAATCATCATTCATTGGTCTTTTCCCTACTTTAAATAGATGCATACTTTTATATTGCATGGAGTGAAGAAAAGTATATATTGCTAAAGACTAATAAAAAAGAAAGATATCTCTCTCTCTCTCTCTCTCTCTCTAAACTGAAATGCATCCATTTTTTTAGGAAAATTCCACTGTTTTCCCCCTTAAACTTTACAAATAATAGAAGATTTAATTTTAATAGAAGGTATTCATTATTAATTTTGTACTGTCTTTTTAAATATATACACATTTTCTGTTGTTAGAACTTAAAAAATTAGTAAAAATGTATCTGGAGAAAGGACACATATCTTGAACAAAATACAACTGTTTCTGCCATAAAATAATTAAATCATTTTTAATATTTTCAGTTTATCCAGAACATTAAATTTGAAAAACCATTGTAATAGAATTCATATCATTGTGCATCGTTTCATGGATGTTATTAAAAAATTTTAAAAAATTATTTTTTCTTTTATCATTTAATTAGTGAATCGACTTGCAATGCTTTCAGTTTAATCTAATTGTATCATACGATAGCCATCAACAAAAGGGCAATTTAGAATTATTTATTTATAAAAATATTTTAAAAAATTTGAAATTGAAGCGGCATTTAAAAAGTTCTTTCACGTTATTTATGCTAAATATAAAGATGTCTTGAATTTAATTGTCATGATATTCTTAAATTTTAATTTTCTTTTCAAAATAAATTATTTGACCCTCACTTATTTTTAATAATAAACAAATATAAATAAATACGTCCCATTTCTATCCATGCTATTATTCGAAATTCAATTGGATAAAGATAAAAGAAAAGAAGCTGAGCTAATTTTGAGACTAACAATTTAGAAAAGTTTTAAGTTTTATGAATGCAGTAAAAAACAAAGTCATAAAAGGTCTTGAGTTTATTTAAAAACCAAAAAATATCATCATTGGTACTACTTATATTAATTGGATGAGACGTTGCAGTTTTTCCTCCAAAATGCGGGACCGTGTCTGCTCATTCCCTTTGAAATGGATCGATCAAGACCATTTAAACTCTTCTCTGATATTAAGCGCTTTTAACGAGATTTCATTTTTACTAAAAATCATAAGCAACATTGTAGAGTCAAAAATACTTTGAGGAAAGATTTCGTTGAAAGAGTTACTCTAAATTCCACAATATAAACTTTTAAGAATATTCTTTGCCCTTTATTTAGAGATTAGAAAACTTGTTTCCTGAATTATTTTTTGCAATACTTTCTGGACGCATTGTAATTAAACTTTTTGTATAAGAAAATATTTCAGAAAACTGCTTTATCTCATAATACGTATGGAGGAGCAGAATCTTTTGAATTCTTATCTGTTTTTTGAAAAGCTGAATTCAACAATTACAGTGACTATCGCTCGAGAATTCTGACTTAGTAGAAAAAATACTAATGAAGAATTAGTTGGAGTAAAAGCTTAAGAGTTGTTAAATGATTTGGATTAAGTATCTTTTAGAATTAGTACTATAACTTCTGTTATTGATTCAGAACTAACTGTGAAATATAATAATCATTTTTCATGTGTTACACCGTAATAACAGCAATACAATACACTCGCAGATGGAATACTAATTTAACTAACCGCAATTATTATAGAAGTTGCATTACAATTGTTACAATAAAAATATAAATCGTTTTAATTGTTCTACTACAGCGATTCTTCAATTTTCAATCGCCGCGGCCCCCTTTATGCAACAGCTTGACTTCGCGGACCTTCTAGATTTTGAACACCCTTCCCTGACTCCCAGCATATGGCTGAGTGATTTAAAGATTCTTCAATAATTCTAAGACTGCATTTGCAACTTACACATACTTTTTTTAAAACTTTTCTTTTTCCTTTAAAAAAACAGTAAACATCTCCCTAAAATACAGCAAAACATTAAATTCATATAAGTAAATAATTTACTTAATCCTATCAATTAAAATTTTTGATGAGAAAGATGGTGCTGTTATAGCAGGTGTAATGTATTAAATCTTCAGTCTAAATTCCGGTTCTAAGCCTTCCAGACGGTTTCTGCACTTATTAAGGTAAAGAAGAACTGAAATTAATTAATTTATTAAATGAGAGACCTTTGCGGACAGTCTAAGAAATCTCTGGGCATACTCGGGGACCCATGGACCACAGTTTAAGAACAGCTGGCCTTGAATTTAAGAAAATTATTTAAATAATAATTTTTATTTAATATTTGCTCATCTCAACAATTAATATTTGCCCAATAAACACAAAAATAATCTAAATAATATGAGGTGCATTCAGAAAATAATGACTGTTTATTTAAATAATTTGTTATTAACAGAATATTTATTAGAAAAAATAATTGTTACATACCTGAAACCTACTTCACTTCTCTACATAATCTGATACATTTGAACATTTGTTGTGTCTCTTCAAGACTTTCAGAATTCCCATGTTATAATCTTCTGCCGCCTATATAACTGCTATATTCTACAATTCTTTATCACTTCCAAAACGTTTACCACTTATACTTTCAGCTTAGGGAAATATCACTAGGATCACCAGGAGCATGGGTTTGAACTATAAGATGGATAATCAAAAAATTTCCATCCGATGCACCTATTCTTGAGCTGCAGCAGCAATAAGATGGATATTCTCATAAAGAAGCACGGTTCTTTGAGAAATCATTCTTCACCTAGTGTTTTGGATTGCTCTCTATTGTCTTCTTAGAACAGAGGTTACCAAACTTTTTTGTTTCATTTAAAAAACATGACTTCCTATTTATATATATTTAACAATATCACTTCCTATTTATATATATTTAACAATATGAGTTCCTATTTATATATATTTAACAATATGAATTCCTATTTATATATATTTAACAATATGAATTCCTATTTATATATAGTTAACAATATTATACAATAGTCAAACTAATTTTGCGAAGTAATTTAAGAAAATGACGAAATCTTACTTTTTTCAAAA
>BMAO01029468.1:0-54934 GCA_019973975.1 Trichonephila clavata | reverse complement strand
GACGAAGTCGAAAAATTAGCATATCAGCTGAACGAAGAGGCAGAGCGGACAGAAAGACCAATCAGGAGATTAAGTGAGGTGATGTACGGTAGCACATGCGCAGATATGCAGGTAGACCTAATGGGGGAGTGTCTGAGTAGTAAAGCATGTTGTCGGTGTAAGATTAGTATTTCTGGCAAAGAGATTGCACACCGTATAACAGTTAAAATCACACCGAGTTGCTGCTTCAGCGAGAAATGGCGAATAGTCAATCTGTTAGACGACATCTGATGCTTTTACCGAGGTCGAATCATTGGGAAGTTGGAGGAAGGTCGCAGTGTGACAAGTGTGACTGCAGAGTTCGGAATTGCTCACAGCATCGTTTCACGACTTTGGAGACAATTTCAAACTACAGGAACAGCTATCCGGGGTTCAGTAGTGGTCGTCCACGAGGAACCACACCGCAGATGACCGGTATATTGCCTTACAGGCCAGAAGAAACAGGCGGCAGACAGCGGGAGAAATCGCTAGACACACGACACAGGCGACTGGACGACCGATATCGCGTTTTACCGTGGCCAGAAGACTGCACGGTGGTGTCTGTTTGCACGACGCCCTGTACGGTGTGTACCTCTAACGCCTGCCATCGGAGAAGGCGTTCTCTGTGGTGCCGGGAATACCGGAATTGGAGAGACAATGAATGGGGACGAGTACTCTTTACAGATGAGAGCAGATTCAGTCTGAGTAGCGATTCTCATCGCATACTCATCTGGAGAGAGCGGGGAAGCCGCAATCATCCCTCGAACATCATTAAAAGGACAGGTATGGAGGTGGCGGTGTTCTCGTTTGGGGAGGCATCATGCTTGGTAGTCGTACAGACCTTCACATCTTCGACGCAGGTTCAGTCAACGGGACCCGTTATTGTAACGAGATTCTTCTTCCATATGTGCGTCTTTTTAGAGGCGCTATGGGTCCGCAGTTCCTTTTCATGGACGACAATGCACCATGTCATCGCACAGTAGCTGCCGAACAGCTCTTAGAGAGTGAGGATATTGAACGTATGGATTGGCCGGCATGATTTCCGGATCTCAATCCCATCGAGCATGTATGGGATTTTCTAGGCAGACGCTTGGCAGCTCGTACCTTACCACCAGTAACGATTCCGGAGCTTCGATTGGCGCTGCAAGACGAATGGGCAGCAATGCCTCAACAACTCATTGACACCCTCATTCTCAGCATGGGCAGACGCTGTGAAACCTGCCTAGCAGTCAGGGGAGATCATATCCCCTACTAAAGACCGGATATTTCTTGCTGGACACCCATCACAGGGATGTTTCGGCCTTCAGTCGCATTGCGCTCCATGCTACTTTTTCAATAAAGCTTCTTTTTTTTATCCCTCTGATTTCTCTTTTAGTAAGTGTTGCTTACATTACTCATGTCCTTACGTATTGGGGATCTTACGGTATTAAATGTGTTGATTTAGAATGCTTTTGTACAAAGTTATATTGAAAAAACCGTCTCGTCCTTAATTTTTGCACACCAGTGTATATTTATAGTCGTTTTTATTTTATACATTATAATGTTAGTTATTAGAAAAAAATTGTTAAGGTTAAAGTAAATTATCGAATCGTCAATATTTTTAGACAAATTCAATGCTCTGTAGTATGAACTTCAAATCATTCCCTACTCTGATATTGATTTTTGCTTATTTCTTCTTACTTGTTTAATATTTCTTTCTGTTCACGTATCCATTATTTTAAAATATAAAACATTCCAATATTTTTTATTACTTTGTAGTTGCCGGAAAATTGACATGAGAAGAGAAATTAGAGAACTCAATTACTCTGAACGGATTCAATTCCAGCAGGCAATTGCTCATCTTCAGGTGGGAGGAGATAAGAGCGTATGGACGTCTTTACGCAATCTTTATGTTACTCATGTCATGCATGCAAATTCTCCGCAGTATTTTCTGTTCTGGAATCGGAATTTTTTGCGTACCATGGAAAGACATTTGCAAGAATATAATTGCTCAACAATGATCCCTTATTTTGACTTTACTCTGGATGCCGGTAATTTATCATCTTCTGTAGTATGGCGACCAGACTTCTTCGGGTCTGCTCTCTCGAACGGAATTTCTTGTCAAAAACATTTTATACCAAAGAGTAATATGTCATGGACACCATGTATTAAAAGGGACATCAAATCGGACAGCAATCCTCCCACTATGATAGATGTGGCTTTGGCTCTTTCAAAGCCCGATTTTTATGAATTTACGTCTGCACTTCAAGGAATTTCTAATTATATGCACAGTTTCATTGGAGGAGATATGGAAACAATTAGTAAGTATTATTACAATCGTCTTTAAACTGATTCGTGCCTCATTCTCTATTGGGCTGGGGAAAAAATTATTGGGTTTAAAATGTAGTGATTTTGACCCCCCCCCCAAAAAAAAACAACCTGAAATTGATGTGTAAATGATAATGTCGTACAGTATGTAAATTGAACACAAGGCTGTTTCATAAATCAGTTTAATTTTTTTTTCTTAAATTAATTTTGAATTTACAGTTCTTTATAAAAAATATTGTCGTATAAAAATGAGAAAATGCATCACTTTTCGGTTAGGAAAATTACATTGTCAATTTCTGCTTGTGTGCTCCACTTGATTTCACGTCATTAAGCTAAGCTTCTGTGTACATTTTTTGCGTGTTTCGTTTGTGCAAATCTCACCACTTTTTAAGTGATCAGAAGCAAAAATATATAAATAGGATTTATTCCCCATATATTTTAATGGTGGGTCTTATTAAATCACATAAAATTCTTTTATGTCAGCAATGATCTTAGTAATATTAATAAGTAAAAGTTATTCATAAACAAATATAATTCTCAGGTGTAATATAAAATACCAAAATTAAAAAAAATGAAATAAAATGAGAGGAAACATTTATTTTAACATGCCAGATCCTCTTTATATTTAAATCATCCTAATTGATACAAGAATTTATGAACTTGTTCACCTTTGGTTTGAGTTTAAATGCCTCTATTTCATTGAAAGTGTGTCGAATTGGTGTAAATGAATGGTGTAGTTAAATACCTTTCTTTTCATTGTTAGATTATATTTTTTACCAGGAAAATACTATGAAGACCGAGAAAGAGATAAATCCGAAAAGATACATTTCATCTTGCAATTTTTGAAGAGAAATGTCAAACAATGCACGTTTTTTTCTGAGAAAATTATAGCTTAATTGTTATCGACGTTTGGCATTTCTTTATAATGCAGCATGGAAATGATCTATTATTTATATAGTTAAGCTGTTATGGTAATTTTTCAAAACTATTAACTATATTGCTAACCATATTTAGACATCTTTGCGCTACCTTCAATAATTGCACACATATATACATAAAAACCTGTTGGAGAATTACTTTCGCTTAGTTGAAATACTTTCTTGCGATGGTTTTTTTAGTTAAAATATTATCTAATTGTTATTGCGAGGAGAGCTGTTTCGCAGTTTTTCAGAAATTTGTCTATTTCTTAATCAGTGTAATGTTACATCATTGAAATACTTTTGTTCAAGATCTATAGGTATTACATACATTAGGCGATGTCATCAGCCAAAAAGGATCCATTTATCTCAGTTCTCTTTGGACTTCAAGTCGTAAGGTTACCTTTACAACGAATTTTGTTCGTCTAAGTCTGAGACAAATCGGCAACCTTACAGAGCCTTCTTGAGTGTTCCAAACAAACGAAAGTCAGACACCGCTAAATCTGACCTATAGGGTGGGTGTATTTTAGCAACTCTTGTTCTTGTATTTCATCTTGTTGATAGTTTCAGTAGTGTGCGTAGCCATGAGCTGCCCTGCATTTTTATACAACAAGACTCTCATTGGAAACAGAACTCGGCATTTGTTACGAATTGCTGGTTTCAGATTATTGTCCAGGATTTAACTGCTATTCGTACTGATGATCGTAGCACCCTTTTTCATAAACAATTTCATTATGTGCCCGTTTGTGTCCCCAAAACTGTTTACACAGCATTTCCCACCGAGTTCACCCAGTTTTAAATTTTTTCTTCGGCGGAGATTTAGGGTGTTTGAAGTTTTGAATTTGGCTCTTAATGATAAACCACTGTTTCTTTTCTGATGACTATTCTGCTTAAAAATGTATCACCTACATTGTAGTAGTGATTGAACAAGCATTGACAGACACTAAGACCAATGATCTTGTGTTCTGTGATAATTTTTCTTGGTGCCCATCAAGCAAAAGCCCAGATCTTCGTAGATGATTTGATGAACAGAAGTATGACTGTCACATAAATATGTCCATAACAGATAATACCTCATTGCTGGAATCATCTCTCCAGAATCATCTCTTGATTTTGCTGATTGCTGTCTTTTGTTGTAGAGGTTGATGGCCATCCCATTCCCTCTTCATGCATTAAACTTGTTCAACCACTTTTAAATTTTTCAATCCTAAAAAATGCAGTTCTGCGTGACAGTGCAGATCCTTCATATTACGATGACAGCTTACTGAATCTTTGATTCCTTCTAGTCAGAGGAATCGGATCTCTGCTCAGTGGCTTAACGGAGAATATTGCCCCCCCCGGTGCAAAGTCAGATTTTGGGCCCCAAGCCCAAATACGTACTTGGAGTCAGTCTGGCTTTAGCCCCCCCCAGAATCTCTGCCTCCCCCGCAATGTGAGGGTTGCGGGGGTGTACATTACGCCACTATCAGTGTTTGTTGTTCGTCTTTGATGCAAACCTCTAATGGATGGTGCATGATCTATCTGATGCGAAAGGGGAAAACATGGTGGAATTAAGATCAAACTTTAAGAGAATTATCCCAACAGTATAACAGTAAAAAGAGGGAGGAGAGAATTCAGTGTGCACTGTGTAAGAAGAGTTATGTCAAATGTGTAGTGTGCGTGTGGGTTACACACACACTCGCACATCTAATTCTCAATCTAGCAAATTATGCAGCTCATACATTGTTGTAGAAATGAATATGACGTAATGAGTATATTTATGAGATAAAATTTAAAAAAATTGATACCTAAATTTAAAAAGATACAAATTATTTTTTGCTTTGTAAAATTCTTAACATATATTTTAAGTTGGTATAACAAACTTTTTATAATTACGTGTGTATATGAAAGAGTCTAGTTTCATGCATCTATTATTTAAAAAAAATATGAGATTTCCTATCATTTCAAAGTGCACAATTTATTTGAGATACTTTGAATCGATTATTTACAATATCAATTATTTATCATTTTATATTTTTAAAAAGAATAAGAATGCTAAAAAATGGCAATTAAACGCTCCATTTCTATATCATTATACTATTTCATTCACTCCTCCCCCTCCCAAACTCCATTTTATGAATAAGAATCATACTGTATATCTTGACAAAAAAGAAATTCACTAATAAAGAAAAATTCATAATATTTTTAATTTATTCTGAAATTCTTAAGGGATCAATAACTTCTTATTTATATTCATCTTTTTATTTTTCAGATGGTCCTCACGACCCCATTTTCTACTCTTTACATGCTTTTATTGACTCATTATTCTGGAAATGGGAGCAACGTCATTCCAATGAACGCTTGAGAAAGTATAAAACCGAAGTCTTGGAAGCAAATTTGATTCCTTTTAACACGAAACAAAAGTTTCTAATTGATTCAGAAAAGCATTTGTGTATTACTTATGCTTCCGTTATAGACACTGACAAAAGGGATGAACAACGTACTAGTCCTTTTCGCGGTAAGTTTCTTACAATATACAAGATATATAGCAGGCTGCAGGGACGTCTTAAGACATGGGCTGACTGGGCCCGAGACCAGGGCCGACTTAGCCTTAATAAGATCATGATTTGATTGATTTCAACGATCAAATATTCTTGGTTGTATTCTCCTAAAAACTTGGAGCTTCGGACGATATGTCATTTGGCTACATGTGATGACTGTCGTCTGTGTATATCCTAGGCCTACCACCATACACCATCATTACTCATTCATTCAAAAGGCTGCTCTTGTCGAGCCGGTTTGTAAGATTGTAAGTCATACACATTTTTTGTTTCGTTTATTGTTTGTAGGAGTATTTGGCAACATATGTTATGTACTCTCTACTTATATGGGTCATAGGTGGGGCCTACATTTGGGTAGGGGTCCAGGGCCTCATGAAGTCTTAAGACGTCCTTGGCAAGTTGCTAATTATTTTTCATTTCTGCGCCATTTTCTTGTCTAGCTTTCGAGTCCTGGTGCCACTGAAATTCACTGTGTAGAAGGTGCCGATGAACGCTAAATCTGTCGAGTCTCAATGTCCTCCCGTTGATGTAGAACAGGGGTGGCCAACCCGCGGCACGCGTGCCACATTGTGGCACGGTAGAGTTGTAACAGTGGCACTCGAAGACTTACTGAAAATTTTAATAAGTTTGAATGCATAATAAATAATTATTTTCTGCAATTTTATTGAAATGGGGTTGTCTTGGACAAAACACCTCAAAATTTGGATCAAAATATGTTTGTGAATAAATGTTTTCTGCTATACATAATAAAATAAAACCACTCAAAACTATACAGCTAATGTGCACCTATAATGACTTAATTCTGTGAGCATCTGCAAAAGCTAATCCTAATATAGATGACTAGGTAAAAAAAAAAGTTGTAATTCAAAAGCTACATTAAATACTGAGCATTTAATAATTATTTTGAATTAAATTAGCCAAGTAACTCGTTTTTATTTTAAACCTAACCTAATGATTGAACTAAAAAACAATAAAACCTAGGAATCCTTAATAAATAAGAATACGTCTTATTTATTATATTAGATTTAAATTTCTAATATACATAAACTTGCATTAAAAAACGGGGTATTAGCGTAAAAATCCCATAATAAGCCTATAAGTAACATTTGTTTTACTTTTCGATATTTGTTTACTGGAAAAGTTGAAAGTGCCACGCATAATTATTTTTTTTATCAAATAGTGGCACTCTTCCCAAAAAGGTTGGCCACCACTGATGTAGAAGGTAGTTTGGAGAGGGAGGTTCCAGCTTATAGGTGTCGTCCTTGTCAGTTGATGGAGGTTCAAAGTTTTGAGGTCTGTCTCAATAGCCCTCGTTTGCTTTACAGTGCGACGTTAATATAAATCTTACTTTGTACCATTTTCTTACGCCTTTAGAATCTAAGAGGGAAGCGTTCTCAATTTTTTTTATATATACTGAGCAATTAGATAAAGTTTTATTTAATAAAAATTGCCCTTTTTCTCCATTATCCCTTGTTTTCATTTTAAATGAGAGTAATTTATCTTTACTGTAAAAAACCTCAACTCTTTCCTTTTTTGCATCAACTTTCGTAAATGAGTGATTTCATGCAACCGAGGGCTGAGAAGGAGAAATGCTCCTTTTAATCTAATAGCTTGGTGAAATTAAGTGCAACACTGCAGTGAACACATAAATAAATGTAATAAGAATATATTTCGCCAAAAATATTTTTAAATAAGTAGATGAATGATGCTGCCATATACTCGTAAACATTATTACTAATACTACCATTTATCTAATTATTCAGAATTGTGAATGTAAAAGAAAAAAAAAATGTAAGGATTTAAGATTGAGGTATATTTGTAATTTAACAAATTAAACAATAATACAATTATAGATCAATATGAAAAACTAGTAGTAGCAATAAAAATTTAGAAAAGTAAGTAAAAATTTTAAGAAAAAGAACAGAAAGTATGAAATGAAATCTGAAGTATATACTTTTATGTAAATATATTTTAATGCACTCAGTTTGAGAGAAAAAAATGACTCGAATACTAATTGCGAAAATGATTATTAATAATATTCCAAATTGCAATAAATCTAACTTAAGTTAAAGCAATATGTAAGACAGTAGCACCCACGGGAATTTTTCAAGGGGGGGGGTCCAAGGTCGAAAGTCCACCAGTCTTGTATCATGCTCCAATACGCCGCCCAACACACTCTTTTGATTTTTTCGATTTTCGGGAACAGTAAAAAAACAAATTATTGAATAAATAATTAGCATTAATTAAGAAAAATTAATGAAAATAACAATTACTTAATTAAATTTTACGTTATATATGCATATAATTATAATCAATCAAAAAATCAAGGGCTTTGGGGGCCCGGACCCGGGGATCTCCCTTGTGTGCGCCACTGATATAAAAATACAGCAAGATAGTCTTGTAAAAATAGAAACTGTGATCTGAGTTACCTTAAGTTTAATGCAGTTTCGGGTTACTTTTTTTTCTTAGAATTTAGCAGAATTATATTAAAGTAACTTCATTTTCCAGTTAAATCAATTCAGCATTCCTTAAGCAGATTTTGAAACATTTTCATGTTACAATCTTGTATGAGGTTTCAGACGATAATTATCTTAAATGGTTTCAGATAATAATAATTTTGGATGTTCTGCTGATCAATCTGCCCCTTTCTCAGAAAGTATTTGCGATATGGAAATCAAATCAATTGTAAACACTGGACAAAAAATTCAAAAAGTGCTGTATAACCAAGAAGAAAATTTTCTGAAAACATTACCAAGAACTTGTTTTTCATCGTATGATATTCCAAACACCTACGTGAATCAGATATGGAATGCACAACCTGATTATTTTCAGCCACAGACTAATTTCCAGGTAGGCATATAAGA
The DNA here is from genome assembly GCA_019973975.1 of Trichonephila clavata. Taxonomy (NCBI): domain Eukaryota; kingdom Metazoa; phylum Arthropoda; class Arachnida; order Araneae; family Nephilidae; genus Trichonephila; species Trichonephila clavata. Next base: position 46,288 of record BMAO01029468.1, on the reverse strand, counting down.
TTTTTCTCAAACTTTTTGTTTTTACCTTTATTATAAGTTCCTTCGTATTGCTAGTTTTTTTTTTTTTTTTTTTTTTTTTATCATCATGATTTATTTAAATACTAGCTTTCATGGCCCGGCGTTGCACGGGCTTTTACCGAGTGCATACATATGTGCATATGTGAAATTAACATGAGGATTAAGTTATACCGAGGGTATAACTTAATCCCCATGTTAATTTCCTCCTTTCTTTCTGACGCCAACACTTTTGTGTGGTTTTGACGCGTACGATGTGAGTGCATGACCCGTGAGTGCGTGTCATGGCTTTGTCGCTTAACATTTTCCCTTCTCTTCACAAATTCAACACTTCCAATATTATTTTTCGAAATTACTTTGATTTCTTTGTTTCTTTCCTCTCCGCTTAGCCCGGCGTTGCACGGGCTTTTACCGAGTGAATAACTTCATCCCCATGGAAATTACGTGTTTCCCTCAGGCCGATAGCACTTATGTGCGCGATGTGAGTGATTTCTTTAACTATGTCATTAAAACTCCCTTTTTCGAAGTTTGTTCTTGCGTTGGTGTGGTGTTCTACTTATTAGAGATGGGTGAAAGCTCAGGTGTCGTCCTCGTCACTTGACCATGGTTGAAAATTTCGAGGTCCATCGCCAATAACCCTCGAATAGGCGAACAGTGCGAATTTAAAAATCACTCACTCAGTTTTCAGTTCTTTCGTTGCAATTTTTTAGCAAAATGTAGCCTTTTTAAAGATAGTTGTATGTTGAACAAAGACAGAAAAGTAGAAATTTTTCAAATTTCAAAATTTCACTATTATTTTAAATATTGAAGTAAAATTGTGAGGATTTTTTGAATATTCGACACACGGGAAAAATGTTTCATGCAATTATCTTTATAAAAGAAGAAATTATTAAATGATTGTTTTAAGTATTTTGAGTGTTTTATTAAAATTTGTTTCGAATGCATAACATACTGCCATGGAAATTCACCTTACTTTATCAAAGTTCCTGGTATGTGTGTGATTCCTTTATATTAACGTCACAATTCCTTTTTTCGAAAAAAAAAAATATCTTCCAGATCTTACTAATGTCAAACAGTTTCAGTTCTCTTTCTACAGCACGGTGTTACAGTGGCTTTTTTGAGTGTAGAACTATTGAAGGATTTTGATCAAAGATTACATTTAAATGTATTGCAAAAAATTTATTGATTTTTGATATTTTAATAAAAAGCAATTAATAATAAAGAATATATAATATGAACATAGCTTTTTTTTTCTACGGAAGTTATGCAAAAAAAAGTTTCGAAATGGGCAAATTCTTCGATTTTATTATGAAAATATATGTAAAAAAAAAAGAAATATACATTAGGCATTATTTTAAAGTTAACTATAAGTTTTATGAAAGAGAACAAGAATTTCGATACTGATAAATATTTTAAATGAATCTCAGAAATGCATTGAATGCCTTTTATCATCTTAATCTGACATATATAGTTATTTAATTTTGAAAATTATATAAAGAAAAATTGACGAAAAAATAACTTTTTCACTCGCATTTTTTTTTTTACTCGCCAAAATTACTGATTTCCCCCTGTTTAAGGTAGAATTTTTTTTAGTGTAACCCTTGAGTTAGATGCGGTCGACGGCGAAGCATTTCAAAAGTCTTTGGCGCAAAGCTAATTTTCGACGCCAATGCTTGGCTAAATGTAAAATCGCGTATTTTAAATTATTTTAAAAATCATTACCTTCATTTTAAGGGCATAATTTTTACGTTAATGCTCTCAAACATCACAACCTATTTGCAAAAATAACGTACTTTGAAATAAAAAATGTACAAATTACTACTGTTTAAGTTATTTCTCAGAAAAACAGCAGTTTACGAAAATCACAAAATGTTTTTTAAAATCTGTAATTTTGAAGCAATTTTTTTCAATCTTCGTATATGTTACGGTTAATATTGCTTTACACACGGAAAAAAGGTTTTGTGAGATTACCTTCATAAATGACGAAGTTATTCAATGTGAAGTAAAAAATGGGACTACTTTTTAAAAATTCTTTACAAAAAGAGTTTTGGGAATTTTATTTTTTAAATGAATGGAACTAAAAGAGAAAGGCTTGAAGTTAATTAGTGTAGAATATCGATTTAATAACACGAAAAGTAATTCATACCCAACGACTTACAAATAATTTTCATAAAAACGCATCAGTTTTAACACTATTTTAAAAAATTCGAAAAAAAATAGAAAATTTCGTTATTTTACAAAAAAAATTATACCGTATCGTGGCGAAATAAATGATCTTTCCGATTCTGTAATTATTTTTTGTCTGATTTCAACACCGAAAATTGGATGACAATTTTAATATGGTGGAAAACGTAAGATTAAAGCTCGGGCGAAACGGAATGGAAGTTCCGCCAAGTAAACAACCGGCAGGAGTAAAACAATTAGGCGTTTTAAGGTTTTTAATTAATATCTTTCAACTAATTACAATATCGGAATATAAATGGGCAATACGGCTTTCCCGGAAAATTACCGATCTTTTGGTACCTTCCGCGACTTTCTGCGTCGTACGGTTCGTGAGAAGATAGACGCACATACATAGATAGATAGATACGTTTGTTTACCTTCGAATTTTAATAGTGTAAGATCAAAAGAATCGGAACATAATTAGGAATTTTTAAATCTTAAACAGACTTGATTTTTTCTACTCTTTAATTCTCTTTTTTGTATATATATATATATACTAGCTGTACCCTGCCACGCGTTGCTGTGGCTCAGTATGGTTAAATGAAAAAAAAGATAGCTGGTCCATCCAGCCAATTGTGAATCTTATATTGGGCATAATTTTCTCAATGGATAGTCTGGTTTAATTACAGAAATGGAGGTCTGAGAACTTAAAATTAATTTGAGTTTCAAAACATGAGGAAAAACTGGGTGATTTCATATTTTTTAAAGATTCAATTAGGCAATGAAACACAAAAATAATTTATATCAGAAAACCTAACCTGTGTATTTCAATGACATAAAAAATTGTTTATCGCGCGTTAGCTATCGGAATGCTGCCAAAACTACAAAACAAAATTTGAGTGGTTGAAAGAATAACTTTAAAAAAATGATTTATTCGAAAATTAATCCCAATTACGTATCAAAGAACCAAAAAATTTATAAAAATGACAACCAATAAACTTAATTATAGTAAAAATATGTAATAATTCGGAAAAAACTATGTGTAAAGCTTAAATTTTCGCATTCAGAGCGAATCGTGACATCGTATGACGTCATAACATCAAAAAATTACTTAAAAATTAAATTTTAAAAAATTTAGAGTGCATTTCGAAATAAAAAGTACATAAGAACCTGAACGGAGTCAAATGCAAAGTTGTGTCAAAATTTCAGATAAATCCATGCAGAACTTTTTGAGTTATGGAAGCGTACACAAACCAACATAACCTTTATATATATATATATATATATATATATATATATATATATATATACATATCTATGTATGTATAGATATGGATATATATATGGAGAGATATACACTGGTGTCCAAAAGTTAAGCATAAATCGTAAAATGCGAAAAACATGGAGTAAATATTCGTAAAATTATTCCAAATTTCTTGTGGATATTAATTGGTTTAAGAAGAAACATTGGGTTTATGCAAAACTTTTCAGTCGACTACGTCCTGCGCGAAACACCGGCGCATGTCGGAACACGGAGAAACCGATTCACGCAGCATAGGCAGTTCAGACAAGTTTCGTGCAACTGCTGTACGAAGGAACGTTGTTAACCATCAAACAAGGCGAATGATGGCACAAAGACGCCAATTGGACATGTTTAGAATCGTTGGAATGCTGGAATCCTCACGATCACAAACCGAAGTGTCTCGAATTCTGAATATGGACCAGTCTTTGATCTCAAGACTGTGACAGAGGTTTCAAAGAACGGGAGATGTTACCCGACAACCAGTATCAGGTCGACCAAGAGTCACAACCCCTCGTCAAGACCGATATCTGGTAATAAGTGCGCGACATCAGAGGGGCAGTACTGCCAGAGCATTGGGTTCGGCGCTCACAGTCGCCACAGGAATACGAATTTCGAGACAAATTGTTTACAGGAGACTCAATCATGCTGGCCTGTATGCCAGAAGACCAGCAGTTTGCATTCCCCTCACGTCTGTGCATAAACGCGCTTGTATGAACTGGAGTTTGTCATATCAACATTGGAGTGTGGGAGAGTGGGCCAATGTGATGTTCAGTGACGAGTCCCGGTTTAGTTTGATTAGTGATTCCCGGCGGGTAACGATATGGAGAGAACGTGGAACACGTTTTGAACCAAGAAACCTAACGGAAAGACATCATTTTCAATCAAGGAGAGTAATGGTATGGGCAGGCATCATGATGGATGGCCGCACGGACCTCCATTTCTTTGACACGGGTCTGTGACTGCTCAAAGATACAGAGACGAAGTTCTTGAGCATTATGTTCGCTTGTTTCGAGGTGCTGTTGGTCCAGACTTCATATTCATGGATGATTAATGAACCATGTCACCGAGCGGTGCTGATTGATGACTTCCTTGAAACGAAAAACATCCAGCGCATGTCGTGGCCTGCGAACTCCCCTGATTTAAATCCTATCGAGCATGTATGGGATATGCTCGGGAGACAAATTGCAAACCTTTCGCACCCACCAAGCTCCGTTACAGAACTGAAGAGAGCTCTCCAAGAAGCTTGGAACCGTTTGAGCCCACAACTCATTCATCATCTCATAGCAAATTTGGTAAATCGCTGTGCCTTGCTGTCAGAGGTGACCACACGCTTTATTAAACTGCCGCATCAGTGTTTTATTTAATGTTTTCTTTCTTTTTTTCTTTAAAGTGTGAATCCTTGCTACGCTCAGTTTTCTTTCAAACTGCTACTTTGGATAATAAAATTAATTATTATCATTCTTTTGATTTGCTTCCTTATTTTATAACCGTTTTACACTCGCATATCACGTTTCCCGCCATTCAAATTTACAGTTCTTTCTTTATTCACATAATTATCAATTATGTTTAACTTTTGGACACTAGTGTGTATATATATATAGATAGATAGATATAGATATGTGTTTGAAATAATTTAGCTTGACTTAAGACATTTATAACTTGTAGTATGTGATTTTGTTGGATTTAATCAATTAATGTTTCAGTCGTTGAGGGATGAGTAGGCTTGGTACATTTAAATCCACATTTATATACTTATGCCCATAAAAAAAACAAGTAGCAACACACAAAGCAAGATACTGACACACGTGGTTTATATGATGTTCACAAAAGCAGCCTTTTTTTCGCTCCCAAGATCTCTTCTATTTATAATTATGGATAACCGGAAGCTGTTAAAATCCTATGCTTTCCAGTAAATTCTTTTCTGATTGGTTCGTACACGCGGATGATGCAACATTGCATCATCCTGGTTTAAGAACGCTGAGTTTCATTTCTTGAGAGATAAGGTTATGGGTTTTTTCCTGTTTGGCTGGTAAACTAGAAAAAGTTAATTAATACATGAAGTCTTGGAGATCTCAAGACCAATGGAAATGAAAATCCCTCGCTAGAAAATGTAAGCGAATTATATATATATATATACATATATATATGAAACGCAATTCATTATTTTAAAGGTTTCTCATTTCTCAATTAAATATGGACGCTTAAAATGATTTTTTATACATAAAAGAACACTTTTCCCAAATGACCAAGTTAGAAAGCGCATATTCATTATAATATTCTAGCTGCAACATATAGAAGTACACTTAAAATTATTACTGAAACTGCAGCTGAAAGATAATAAATAAATAAATGCAGTCGTATGCAACTCGATTCGAATGTGAAGATAATTAATTTTTTTTTTGGGAGCTTTTTTGAAACTACTTTATGCTGGTAGTTTTCCGATATTGATCGGATGCATGTTTATGACTTTAGAAAGGTTTGTACAAAAGCTAAAACTCTTTTTTCTTAAATGAAGTTGATCAAGAAAAATTAATCGATGTTTACCTTTTACGTTTTTAATGTTATTTTCATACTATATATTTTCAATTAATGTATTAAAATAAACTTTATTGATGAGAAATGTAATGTGTGTGTGTATTAGTAATATAACAAACAAATTTGTCTTCAAAATGTGATGAATTGAAATTAATTTTCTTAATTGTGAAGTTTGTATCGTTTTCTTAAAATGAAAGTAGTCGGACAGTATATATACTGTTTAAAAAAAGCATACCAAAGTGTGACGCTTCGATTTTGACTTATTTTTTTACTTTTAAATGCAAAGGGAATTTTTGTCTGGTTAATTTAGTTTTAAAATTAGACACACAATAAATAAATTTATTTTCTTCAATAAATTTAAACAGTCTTTCTTGAATTTTCCTCGTATTTTGTGCTTAAATATAAATAAAGCCATACAGTTTCATTTAAATAAAATTAAATAAGAAGGTTAAGACTTTGTTTTTAGATTAAAATTCCTTCGTTTAAAGTGAAATATTTTTTCAAAAACCAGAAAGCTGCTTGTAATTGGCAGCAAAAATAGAGAAAATCTTTAAATTTTATATATATATATATATATATATAATAAACTTTTATTTAAAACGAAAAAGAGTATTTAAAATCAAGTCTAGCAACAAAAATGTATTTTGTGTTTATTCTCTCTTATTTTTAAAAATACTGTAATATCTATTCATAACATCACAGATGATACATTTTAAAAAATAATTTTAAAAATATATCATTTTCTAGTTGCAAACAAATCAGTCGTTCATTAAAAATTATTTATTGAGCTGCATATTCTAAAAGTAGTAAATATATACTAATAAACTAATACTATACTAATTATTAAATCTATGTATATATACACTATATACTATCTATATTATACTAATTATAAAATCTGAAGGATGTGATAACGGAACAGATGTATATTAAATTCATAAGGAATTGTAGATCATCATACAAAAGTATTTTTCAACCACAAAGAAAAATCATGAAGTAAAAATCGACAGAACTTAAACTCACACCATTTTTAATTATTGAAATATTCATATAGCAAATGTCAACCAGTTAATAAATGTACTTCAGTAAATTTCATATGTTCGTAACTAATATAATTTTAAACATATTTATATAATCTAGGTTACATTTACAAGGTGTCCATAATTTAAAAAAAAAAGAAATTTGAAGCTTGCGAGAACTCTATAGCACAAAAATTATTTAACAGAATTTCATGAAATTTGAACAATGACACAATGAGGTGATGGGATTTTTTTAACACAAAAGAAATATTTCTAAAAACCATCAATTGGTAACATATAATATCTTATACAAGGCACAACAAAAAGTAACAAAATTATTTATCTCTTATTTAAAAAAAACTATTGAACATATGCTGCCCACCATTATCTGCTACAATTTGGACGTAAAATGGACTTTCAATGGTTAAAAACAGTATGTCGTGGAATAATGCACACATGGAGTGCTATGCTGCTTTTAAGGTCAGAGAGAGATATGATGGAATAAGAGGAGACCAAGTCTTTTGGGTATCTTCTTAGCCAAAAACCACAAGGAATCATATTTAGGGATCTGATAGTCCATAAACAGTAAGAAAATGAGGACTGATAATTCTATCGCTAGTAAAATGGTAATGTAGCATCTGTTTCCCATACCGGGCTATGTGGTGGGAAAGCATCATCAAACATAAATATTTTTGTTGGGAGAAATTGCTGGGCTTTCAGAACTGAAACTACGGATTGCTACAATAGCGATGCGTATCTTTGGCTGCTAACACTGCAAGTCGCATGACCTGCAGTGCTACGCAATTCGAAAAAATATGGGGCCAAAAGGAATGAATGAATATGGCAGTAAAGCTGCACCACACGATTATTTGCTTAGAGTGTAACGGATTAAACAGAAATTCATGTGAATTTTCTGAAGCTCAAATACAGAACTTGTGAGTCTTAACAGCACCATCCAAATGCCGCCTCGTCAGTGCACTTAATGTTCCAAGGCCATTCAATTTCGAGCACACATGGTTCAAGAAATGGCAACAAAAAGGTTTGTCGTCTATAAATATTATGAGATAAGAACTGCTACACAAGTGACAATTTATAGGAATAGATGAGAATAAAACTTTTTGATGTATCTTGGGAATAGTAGTATAAGGTTGCACGATAGTTTCTGTAATATGCCACTCTCTAGTACTGCCCATAAAACGTCACAACCTGTCTTCCTCCACTTGTGTTGCTACAACTTCTATCACTTGTGCTGCAACAGACTTTCGTCCTCCTCCTGAATGAGTGGCCAATGATCACGTTGATCATAATTATGTCTTACAGTTATTGGTTAGAGTGTGGAACTTTTCATAACCGTTTCAAAGACCAAAAGTTTCTCAAAGCTTCAGTAGTCGAATAATCGTTCAGTTAAAACACTTTTACGAGTAAAACGCGCTTTTGAATATTCGATATCATTTTCCTTAGCATAGAAATAGGTATGGCTTCGGCTCACTAGCCGCAAATTCACATCACGTTATTCTGCGCGAGCTTACGACTACTATAGTTACAAAATTTGCATACATTGGTATTTTATATTGTATAGTGCCACATAATTGAAGTTATTACAGCCTATTTTTGTGCTAGATAAAATGAATTTCCCACGATGCAATTTTCCAAATTTCATTAAATTCTACTAAGTAGGATTGACAACAGGCTGTTTGTAAAGTTCAAGTTTAATTATGAACATCTTGTATAAGAGTAATCAACTATTTGATTGCTTAAAATTGCTTAATTGCTTTGTAACTACAACTTACTTGTCATTATTATTTGTTATGGACAACTTATTCCATCCTTATTTCTTATGTTAATAATTTTAGTCGATAGATATGAAATCTGAATGGTGTGATCGCTTTTGTTTTCCGGCTGACATTTTTCTTCCTCCAGAAGAAAATCCAAGTGATCCAATTGAATTTTCTTCATGTTCTGGAAATCAGGTAAGAAATTGATAATTTCTTCTTAAAACTCTATTTCTTTTTACGGATTCTTGTTTTATAATAAGAATTATCTTTTATTTTACAAATCTTCGAGAAAATATTGTTATTAATAAACCTATGGCGACTAATAACGTTTTTTTTAAGCTCTTCAAGTATGAAAAAAGTGTTACATAAATAACTATGTGGATTGTATATATATATATATATATACTTTACTTTCAATATATTTATGCTATTACAAGATAGTAATGCAAATTTTTTTTTCACATAATCACATAAAAAAATAAAGTTTGTAAAATAAAAAAAGCATATTAAATAGGGAAAAGGCAAATAAATTTCTTCTATTATGCAAATTTATTATATGTTTCAAATCACATAATTATAGACAGTACATTTCTTAGTTTTTAAGGAATAAAAACTCTTTTCTTTTCTTTTACAGTGTTTTTTTCGTATATAATCTATAATTATTTCTGACAAAGCTTTCAATGTATACTTTTGTAATGTAACTAATGATATAAATAAGTGTTCATATTCCTTTTTTCATGCTTTAATTATACCACAATAAATATTGATGATATTTATAAAAGGTATTAAAATTATTTCTGTTATAAATTCTTCAATGTGATTTAAAATATTACACACACAGTCTTTCTCTCTCTCTCTCTCTCTCTCTCTATATATATATATATATAGGTAGATAGATATTAACTGAAAGCAAATTCATAATTATATTTTCAAGTTTTGTATAATTTGCCCCTCTTATGTTTAAACAACATGTTACATAAATTTACTAATGATCTAAATATTGTATGCATATTTCCAATTCTGTTAAAAAAAATTCCTTTTTAATTTATATGTTAATCACTTAGATCAAAAAGAAAATAGGAAACAAGATAAATAATCTATAATTCATTTTGTAATTTATGTCGTTTTATTTAGTGTTCTAAGAAAATCATCACATTTTGTAATGTCGGAACAATAGTTCAATATCGATGTAAATTTCACTTTTAATTTTAGTGTTAATATAAATGTATCTTGTTTTACGATAGAGATTTTGTGCTTGTCATTTCATTAAGCTTGGATTTCATGATGCTGATGGAAAACTTGAAGAATTAGAGTGTAAATTTTCATACTTTAAAATACTGAATTTTTTTTAGAATGAGACAAATTAAGTAATTGTGTTATTTGTGCATTCAAATGTGCATAATGTTCCTGTGATGTAGTGCCGTTCCTTCATATTGCGATGATAGCCTTCTGGATTTTTGACACCCTCCAATCAGAGGAATCGGATTATGGCCTGTTCTCTTTGAAGCATACTTCTAATGGATGATGCATGATCTATCTCAGAGGTTCCCAAACTTTTTTGTCTCGTAGACCCCTTGCCATGTTTTTCGGTTTGGTGTAGACCCCTGCTTAATTAATATTGAATTTTTACAAATTTATCAGCTTAAATTCTTTTTAACCGCTGGTACTACTCCTCCTAATTTAAAAGAATTAAATTTCTAACTGTAATGAAATATAGCGTTTAAAAATTAAAAAGCATATGTTAATTAAATTAAAATTAATTAATAAATAAAACTGTTGAATAAACTAACTGAGAAACAAACAAATTATTTTAACGGGAGGGATGAATCTCTAGCACTGCAATATCAATTTTCAACATTTGGTATCAATTTTGTCTGGTTTAATTTTAAATCTCCTCTTTTAGTAGCGTCCAGTTTCTTTCTTTCTTTCTTTTTTTCGACATTGGCAAAGCATCTCATGCTCTTCCTTCACTCTAGGAAGAGCATGAAAAACTTCATCACAATGTTTTATAAGTCGAAACAAATGACAGGTTTGACTTTTTAATGCCAAAATTGGCATCCGTTTCTAAACTTTAAGATCTTCGTTAGTGCGTATTAGTTCCTATTGTAATTAGACATTTTTTTTTCAATATGGCTATATGAATTTATTGCATACTGGGGTCAAAGCATTTACAAACCTGGTTTCAAAATCTGAATAAAAGGCATTTAAATGTTGAACATAGGTTAAAACGTTCCAATAGATTGTCTGTGATGAATTTAGAAAATTCGGGATCTCCAGTATTATACTTCTTTGGTTTAAATCAGGAAAGGAATTCTGAAATGGTTCTTGTTTTAATAAAATTTATGCTGTCACCTTGTAAATGCAAATTAACCGTGATTATAATTTTTTTTTAAAATTAAAGTCAGGATCTAGTTTAATGAGAGCTAGTATCACAAAGACCTCCATTTACACCTCATGAACCCCCAAATTAATTTTCGACTTATGTAGACCCCTTTGGGAATCACTGATCTATCTGATACAACAACACATTTTAAAAGTATTACAACAACTACAGTGGCGTAACGTACACCCCATAACCCCCGCGTTGCAGAAGAGCCCAAGGACTCTAATGGTCAAAAACTTGACTGAAGCTAAGTACGTATTTGGGCTTGGGGTCCAAAACCTGAGTTTGCAGGGGGCCCTAATATTTTCCGTTATGCCACTGCACAACTGTATAACAATAAAAAGAGGGAGGACAGAAGTCAGTGTGCATAATGTAAGAAGAGTTATGTCATATGTGTAGTGTGTGTCACACGCGCGCACACACACACACTGTATTGGATTACTTGGAGATGCCTGTTCGGGCATTAAGTTGTTTTCTGTATGTATTAGTTTCCTACATTTTTAGAAATTGACTCATTTTTCAGGTGCAGATACCTATCTGTGAGGAATCAATCCTTTCAAAATGTCCTTACTACACATTTGCTCCTTGCCGTCTGTCCTTGTGTGGGAATTGCTCGTTGACGTGTCATGTAAATAATCAAGACATAGAATGCAAAGAATCCAAAATTGGTATTCTGCTTCACGTTTATCTGTAATCATTACATTAAAACTGGAACTTTGGATTATTTTATGCAAGTATTAGTTTTAAAGATACAAATTTAGTTAAAACAGATAGTTTAAATTTTGTAATTTATTCAATAATAGCTATTACAAAAAATATTAACATTAAATCTTACTACGACTACGATTAAATTTTATTATTTTTATTAATTTTTAGTAATCACTACTGTTTAGTTTAAATCTTACGCATTTCAAAAATTTCGTAATGTATATATCAGCTCTTAAATTTCATTTATATTATAACGTTTTTTAACTGTTTAAAAGAATTTTTTATTTAGTTAACGAACAATGACTTCATACAACATTTTACAATTTTTTCTGTGGCTTTAAAAAAAAGAGTAAATAAATAAATAGATAAATCAATAAAAACAGTTAAGGAGAAAACTTCAAAATCATCGTAGATAAATATAATATTTTTTAATAATATATATTTCTGCTTTAATATAACATTGTGCCAATTTCAAATTTTTTAATATTTATTAATTATTTAGTACAAAAGTAAATACATCATTTTTCGAGTTATCAATTAGTGTAATCTTTTCTTTGACCTCCAAATATAATGTCTTTACTATCATTTACGTATTTTTGGTAGACATGGAAGGTAATTGTACAACCCAATATTTTCGTAAAATCACAAACACAAAGCTAAGAAATCCGCTATTTAAAATAACTTACTCGAATGAGCAAAATGCTTCATAATATTGCAAATAATATTCAATTATTTATACTTCTCTCTGAAGTATTTTTTATTAAAAATATTTGTTATGCTCTTATTATAGATTTTTGCAGTCCTAATCCTTGCAAAAATGGTGGCACATGTAAACCTTCTGAATGGTCTACTTTGCCTCATCTTGTGTCGTGTGACTGTCCTCCAGGTTTCGAAGGTGAACATTGTGAAGATAAAGCTATTCAACGATGCTCTTTACCTCTAGATTCTGGAAAACGTATGTCTTATTTTTCAAATGTAATAATACACTGCTGGCCACCGTAAATGCAACACCAAGAATGAAAAGAGATAGCACAACAAAATTTATTTTGTAGATAACATGTTGACCAAGTATCAAATGATTAAATTTATAGACTTCTGTAAAAAGTGTGGTTCCTGCCAGAATCAGTAGCCAGAGTAGCCGCCATTGTTGGAGATCACCGATGCCACACGCCTCGGCATTGATTCGAAGAGACTTTGGATGTGTTCTTGGGATACAGCAGACCAAGCAGCTTCCACATGTTGCCAAAGTTGATCTGGTGTGGCAGCTGGGGCTGTAATCTGGGTCAATCGTTGAGCAACCATGGACCACATGTTTTCTATCGGCGAAAGATCTGGACAGCGAGCCGGCCAGGGAAGCAATTCAATCTGGTGATTGACGAAGAACCTTTGGACAATGCGTGCCACGTGTGGTCGCGCATTATCCTGTTGAAATATGGCTGTGGCCAAGCCCTGAAGGTAAGGAAGGACAACCGGTTCCAACACCTCGGAGATATAGCGCTGGCTGTTTAAAGTACCGGCAATGTGTACTAGAGGAGTGCGAGAGTGATACCCAATACCGCACCATACCATAATACCCGGTGCAGGACCAGTGTGGCGGTGCATAACGCAGATGTTCAGCATCCTCTCTCCACGGTGTCTCCAGACTCGAATCCGACCATCGTGGTGTTGCAGACAGATACGTGACTCGTCAGTAAAGACAACTTCATCCCATTCTGCCACCCATATCCTTCTTTCATCGCACCATTGGCGGCGGAGACGTCTGTGGTTCTGCGTCAAGGGTAGACCAAGTAATGAACGTCTTGCGAACAGACCACTCTGCTGTAAATGGCGTTGAATGGTACGCGCAGATACTGAATGATGCGTTACAGACTCAATGTGCTGTGCTATGGTTCGTGATGTGACTGAGCGATCCGTCACTGCCATGCGCACACTTTGCCTGTCCTCACGTGAAGTGGTGCACTGAGGTGGATGCTATCGACCATGTCGGTCCGTCGTATTCTCCTGCATCCAACAGTCCCATATCCGCATTACAGTTGTTTGGTTTCGTCCAACACGACTACCGATTTCCCTGAAAGATAATTCACAATCTCGGTAGGCCGCTATCCTTCCTCTGTCGAACTCGGATACTTGATCAAAAGCTGATCGCTGTTTTCTACGAGACATAACTCATCGTTTTTTGAAAAAACTACAAGAAAAACAGAATTGCCGAACTTGAAATCGTCGAAATCTCCAAGCCTTAAATAGCGCTTTGAGGTGGCGCCACAGGCGTGGGTGATGTGTGTCTGCGCTCAAATTCTAATCATTTGCATATCTCACCTCCGCTAATGCATGTTGTAAATTTCATGTTATTTGCGTGCTTCCTTCAGGGTGTTGCATTTACGGTGGCCAGCAGTGTAGTAATATTTATTGGTATTGAGTCCTAAAAGAGCATTTATAATATTTTAGTATGCTATTTTGTTAAAAAGTACTCCGAACGTGTTCGTATACCTTAAATGTATGGAAAAGATAAATAAGTAAAAAAGTAAGTTGACATAAAAGTTAAAGTAAGAAATCCAAACAAAATAGTTAACATTGTTTAATTACAAATCTCTTTGTAATTTCCCTTTCTTTCCTGGAAATTTTCTTTTTCTTGGTAATTAGTAGGTAATTCATGATAACATTGATATAATATCTTGATTATTTAAAATTGATTTTTGATATTTTCTCTCTTAGCAAGTGATTGTGGTCCACCTGAAAAACGCTACTACTTCGATAACCAGAATCAAGAATGCTTTTCATTTGTTTATCATGGTTGTTCAGGGAATGCGAACAATTTTCCTTCGTACTATGAGTGTCGTATTGCATGCAAAATTGGAGCTTGCTGTTGGAGAGTACCTCGACATCCGGAGAGAATGCATGGCTTTAATGTCGAGGGTTATGACAGGTGAGAAATCTTAGACGGATTCAGTTAACGTTTTTCAAATACTGTATTGTGCCAAATCAATCTCCAAATTCTAATTGTTTCTTAGATTTGTGTCCGTGAGAATGGAACTTAAATATCGATGAAAAATGAAGAAAAAGGACTCGAGAAAAAATTGCATTGTCATTTTCAGTTTAAAATTTTGGACTTACATTAACCCTTTGTTGCAAACAAATAATCTAGAGAAGCTAAACAAAAAATGTTTATGTTTTTTCCATTTAAAATAGACTCAGAAATAAATAATAATAGAAAAGAATTTAATTAAAATTAAATTTTAAATAATTTCTGCAGTTTGTCCACTACAGTGGCTCGCATGCATATACATAGCGTGCATGGACATGTCTTTATGATTATTTTTGAACTACCTTTATTCAACAGACAGATTTCCCATTAATGCTCAAATACATTTTACATTTAATCTAAGGATATGGTTATTTCCTGGAGCATAACTCAATTTTACATCCACAGTACCTCTATTTCGTTGTGATTGAGTTCACGTTAAAACTTCTGATAGTTTATCAAAATTAGCATCCAAAATTCATCAACATGGCTTTGTAGATACAAAAAATAAATGGCTAGAAATATCATAATTTATACTAAGATATTGCTATCAATTATTCTTTGCTTAATATGGAGGAACTGCATTTTAACTTTACCATTTATTTTATTAAATAAATTACATAATTGTGTTGAAGCAAAATTTTGTCTGTGTATGAATTGCGCTTGATTAATAAGGACTATTCAAATGATAATAAAAAAATATTCTTATTAATAAACTTGACTTTACTTTCGAAAGCAACGTTTAAGAACGAGAAAAATATGTTGCTTTTTAAAAAGTAACAAATAGCAACCCACAGAGGAGTTAGAAGAGAAAGCCAAATTGGTTGCAAAATGTCGCTCAACCTTTATTGTGGGAAATAATCACTTATTTTTCACTGTACCATTGTACACCTTCGTTTTTTCGCTGCAAGGTCTCTGATTCTCTTGAGCAGCAGTAGTTGAGTAAGACAGCACTCTCCTGACAGACAGCCGATCTTCCATCCAACATTTATCGAATTGACCATCTATCGGTGACAGCACCAGCAGGAGTATTCTACACCTTTTTAAACAGCTTTCAAATCGGTACCCTATCCATCTACAGTGGGTCTCTTCTCATGTAGGCCTGCTCGGGAACGAAGAAGCGGATGATCTTGCGAAGGCGGCTGCCAGTGATCCTGTGGACACGGAAGACCACATGGTCCTTATGTCAACCGAGATCTACTCCAAGGCTAAAGAATTGATATGTAGAACCTGGGTTGTCCCTCCTGTATTTCCTCCATGGTATTTCCAAAGACATCCTGGATCCGCCATATCATTCAAGGGTTCCAGATCGTATCAGACGGCATTTTCGCGATTTTCAACTTCTCACCTGAGGTGCATGAATTTCGAAGGTTGCAAAAGAAGCTTCCCAATTTGCACCAAATGTGAGATCAGTCCTTTTCTCCTCATCACACTCAGCAATGTGTGGGGTTTTCATGTGAAGAGGCTATTGCTTCCCCCCTGATGTTCTTAGACTTTGTGAAGATTTATGGACTCATGGAACTGATCTAGTTTCACTAGACTAGATGGGGATTAGTCCCACCACCACCAAGACAGCACTCTGATTGTTCTTCGTACCACTCCATAGCTGTCTTAAACTCAGAAAACGCTTCAGCATTTGATGTACCCTTGCTGCTTTCGTTGCTGTTGCTGTCCTCGTCTTCATCCGTTTCATCGTAGACAGGGTCGGATTCTTCTTGCATGGAAGTCACAATCTCGTCATCATTTAGCATTTGAAATCCTGTCTTCTGCATAGCATGCCATCCTGGTTTTTACATCAACAAAACTCAACAAAAGAGCAAGTATACACCCCTTTACTTGGAAGCAAACTGATCTAATATTCCGAGCAGATGTTCACCAAACCACACAATTGAATTTCCTCTAATATCCTTCATCTTAGATTTTCCCGTCACTTTTGGCCTCACGCGAAATAACTGTTTAGTGTTGCACTGTTCGAAAACGTATCCGGACTTCGGTTCGGATATTTGACGCTCCGGATAAACGACGTTCTACTGTAGTTATTTATGAAATATTTTGAAACTTTAAAAACGCTGTATTATAAGCAAATACATGAGTTACAATGTCGCAAAATTTTTATAAAATTTGAGGCATTTTTTCTGTTCAAAAATGGGCTCCGTGTTAAGTTCACGGTGTCATACATATGGCGAAAATGGCCTTAAGGAAGAAAAGTTTTAAGCTTAAAAATGCAAGTTTCTATAAAGAAAGCTATTTTCTTTGTCACTGATGTTTATACTTTCAGCAGAGTAAATTAAATTTACTTTCATCAATATTTTAAATATATGCCCGTTTATTAAGTATAGTCTTTATTTGTCGCTTATTATGAAAAATGTTGTAATGATTTTGTCAGTTTTTTGTGTGAATAGGTAATTGTCAGTCTTTCATCCACACCGTCAGTTTTTTTTTTTTTTTTTTTTTTTTATCAATCAGCCTTACAATTTTTTAATAATAAAGTATTTAAAATGTTTTTCGATGTATGGTCGAACATACAGGAGAAAGTTTTAGACCACCATATAATTTTAACTAGTTATGGAATCATTTTTTTCAGATATGGCTTTACAATTGATGGAAGATCACGAAACAATGGCATTAGATTAGTAGATGAGGGCTTTGGAGGTGAAAAAGGAATATATCGATTCAAAAACCTAGATTATGAAGGTATAATTTATTTCAAAATGATATGCATTTTTCAGATTTTGAAATATGTACCATATTTTTACATCTTTTCTTAAGATTTATTCATACTTCTTAGGTTATGACAGAAATGGTTACAATAAGGATGGTATTGATAGGCATGGTTATAATTCTAACGGCTATCATTACATTACCAAATTCAATTTAACAGGTATTATAATTATACATTTCGTTTTAAAAAGTTGTTTTGATGTGTGATCCGTTTTACTCATATACTTTACTGCATTATTATATGTATTATGTATATGTGTTAAAATTCATGTTTTAAATATTAATTTTTAGCACTACGTTACTGATAATTCCGTTAAAGCTTTTATTTTAGAATTTGTATAACTATAATTGCAATATGAATATAAAAGATATCACATTGAAATAAATAATATATTCAAGTATTTCTGAATTTATATATATAATTTTTTGCTCATTGTATATGTTTGTTTTACTCAACATGTTTGAAATTATTTCCTAAACGTCTAAATTTGTCCAAGAATTTTTCATAATAAGATTTAGATAAAGGAATAGATTTTTCATGTTGTATATTTACATTATAGGTTACTATTTTAAATTATTTGATTAAGCTATTTTAAAAATTTGCTAAGAAGTAGAATCTGTGTTCATTTTTAGTTTGTATTACTTGATGTGTTCGAGAACTTGTGTGATTTTAAACATATTTTAAGAGAAATTTTACTAAGTTTGGATAATTACTTCTCTCATTTTAGTATAATGATTCAAATTTAAAAATAGATTCAGATTCATTGATGTTTTAATTTCAGGATATAGCGTTTATGGAGATCACGATAGTATCACTAAATTTGATTCACTTGGATATGATGAAAATGGGTATAATCGAGCCGGATTCAATTGCTATGGATATTCCCGGGATGGTTGGGATTATTACGGTACCAGTTCTGGTTTTAAGTATGATTGCCGTGCCATGAATTTGAAAGATTGCCAGAAAATGGAAAAGAAGTCTCCTAAATTGCAAATTGTTGCATTTAGTCCAGGGAAAAAATGTGAAGAAGTTCATTGTGAAGAGAAGTGTGGGTGCAGCTTTCTTCAAAGGTCTTATTCTGCTCGAGAAAAATTTCCATTAGGTTGTGGAAGTTGTGAATGTACTGTTTCTAATCACATTAAATGTCCTTGTACTTCAGTCAGTGTTCGTAAAGAAATAAGAGATATGACATTAGAAGAAATGAAACGTTATCAAGGCGCTATAAAAGCATTAGCAATGCAAGATACATGGCAAAATATAACCGATTTGTATCGCGAATTCATGCCACAATCACGGGGAAGTTATTATTTCTTGCCTTGGCATAGGTTTTTTCTACGATATACTGAAATGATGTTACAAGAAATTGACTGTTCTGTTACTATTCCTTACTTTGACTGGACTTTGGATGTTGGCAGTCTAGAAACATCCGTTGTATGGCAGGCAAATTATTTTGGAGGTAACGGGAATAAAATGGAGAATAACTGTGTACGAAATCATCCATTTAAAAACTATCATCCATTATTTTGGAAAAATTGTTTACGTAGAAATTTTAATACTTCCGTACATTTACCAAATTCTGTTGACCTGGAAAAAATATTGAGGCTTCGGTCCTTTGAAGACTTTAGTTTACAACTTGATACAATCAGTGGATTACTTCATTTGTTTGTAGGAGGACATATGGAATCAACAGACGCTCCCTATGATCCTATATTTTTCTCACATTACGCTTTCATTGATAAAATATGGCACGATTGGATATCTGAAAATCCAAACAATATTCAAAAATTTCCATCAAATTACCGATACACACCCATGTCTCCTTTTAGTACCGTTCCTGACGATGTTTTAATATCTGATGTTCAGTTATGTGTAAGTTATAAAGATATCACGGAAGGTGCACCTTGTATCGATGGATCTAAGGATAACCCTAGCATACTCAGTTCTGAAAAATTAGCATCGAATATTTTTGATCTCCATGGTTATGATACCGAAGGATATGATGCTTTTGGATATGATAGAATGGGATGGAAAAAAAGTGGAATTTATAGAGATTCCTTTAATCGCGATGGTTTTGATTTGGACGGATATGATCGACAAGGTTTCGATCGCTATGGCTTCGACAGAAGTGGATGTAATACCAAAGGGTTTTGTGTTTCAGATTCATTAAGTACTAATAATCTCCATTCTGTTACTTCATCTTTTGATGACTTCAATCAATTCGGATATCGCCCAACGGGATTCGATTTTCATGGCTACGACATATATGGTTTTGATGCTAATGGATATGATCGAAATAACTGCTCATATTTTTTCAAAGGTCCTTTTTATCCTATATTTATGAAAAATGCAAGGAAAGAAATGAAATTGCTTCCTCAGAGTGAACTGGATAAAATCAAATCAACTTGTCCTTATGTATCTGAGTTACCAGAATGGTGGGTGAATTTATATTGGTTAAATAGGAACTCGACTGGAAAATTGCCGTATTCATCAACAATAGCAGAAAATGTATATTCTCCTTTTTCTAACCACGAAGACTTGTGGCTGGCACCAACACCAGAAGAGAGGTAAATGTTTATATTTTTTAATGAAATAAATTTGAATGCTTAAATGAATAAGAATTTTTTTTTGCTTGGTGTGATTCATAAAAGTTTATTTTTAATTTACCTCTTGTAAGTTTATTTAACCTAGAGTATTTCTCAAATTTTATGCAACGCATATTTAATCAATGTTATAAATTATTATCATTTCTTTTCATGAAAATAAAAAGCGTTGAACTCCTAATATGAATACCATTTGAGTGATGAAACTTAATAAAAAATAATTTAATGGTTTGAACTTGTCTTTTAGTAAATTTTCAAAATGCATTCATTTTTTAACATTTGTTTATACTGTTCAGTTAAAATAACGAATCTTTTCATAGATATTGATGCAGATTTTAAAACTTTATTAAAATATTTGTAGATAAATTTTGATTGAACCAAATAACAGTGTTTTGAATATTTAGTTTCATTCTGAATAATCAATGTTTATTCGAAGGTAGTAAAAAGAGAAAACTTTTATTCACGAATCCAAAGACATACACAACGTTGTAGATTAAAATGATGCATATTGCTTTTCTACATGGTTGCCAAAGCATTTTTTCCGTCAGTATACCGGAATAGGAAAAAATCGGCCTCTACGTAGTGAAGCCACGCCAAGAAAAAGACGGAACTTTGCAATCAGATCTGAAATGTCGGCTTCCTAGGGGCTTCTTCAACGGTCCAAAGATGAAAATAACTTTAAGCGATATCCAGGCTATAGAGAGGATGCTCAGATAACTCATATTGTAAGTGTGATTTAACACGATGTTTCCTGTGAGAGATTTTGAAACACTCTATCTACAGTCTGAACCAAGCGATTTTCTATATTTCTGGCTCTGAAGACTCAATTGTGAGGTTAGCCTTTCAGAACCATTACCAAAGTTCATCAAGCCATTTTGACGAAACTTAATGTCCTCAATGTTGCTTTCTTCTATTTCGTTTTTGATGATTTGGTATGCCAGTGTAACAAAAGATATGGTGAGTATGTGGAGAAATACTATGTACCAGTGTCTTACTACGGCGTACATCTCTTTGAATGTCAGAATAAAAGTTTTATTTCGGGGGGCTTGTTGTTTTACTTTTTGAACTGCTCTTGCAATGAAATAGGTCTACAAAACTTAAGTAATGAGCCTTAATATCTGTATAAAGTTAATGAAATGCTAATGTCATTAACTTTTGATTGGTAGAATATGTCTTAAAATTATTTTCCAAAATAGAAAAAAAATGTTTTTAGAAAAAACCTCCTTTTTTTAATGGCTTATTGTATTTCCATATTTACGAAGAAATATGCCAAATGTCATACATTTTCCCTTATTTTTTTAGATTTTGTTTTCAATTGCACCATCATTCCAAATGTGAGTTAAGCAAACCTCCAGTACCTTGTCCTTTTCATGCATGCAATGCCCAACAATGTCCATCGTTACCAAGTGCCCACTGCAGAGATTTTGGATGTGGATCTTGTGATGCAAATTATTTTAATGTCGTTACACAGACTCCAACTTCTTGTAATAAAAATGGTAATAATATATTTATAATTTCCAAGGCATGGATCATGTGTGTTATAATATTAGTAGCAATTAATTATTAATATTACAATATCAATATATTTTCTTTTGTCTTTAATTTCCTATTTCATCCCTGTACTTATAAATATCAGTTACAAGAAGGTATTTGTCTTTCGATATTGGTTTATTAACACTATCAAAACCGACTCTTAGAGGCCCCTGTAACACACTTCCTTCGGGGCCCTTTTTAGATATGGGAACCCTGTTAGTAAGACTGTAATTACACTAGTTGGGGCCCCTGTAGCTTGGGGGCCCCGTATCATTGATACGGCTGATACGGCGGTAGCTACGCCCCTGTTTATTAATTATCCAGATTAAGTTAAGTATAAAATAACCCATGCTCAAAGTAGTTACGTTAAATCTGAGATAAAAATGCAATTATATATGTAACACGCAATATTAACAAAAATTTCAATTTGCTCTGTAGATGAAACTGAATGGGAAAAAGACCCATTTCTCTGCACAATGTAATTTAAAAAGTAGTTTTATCTTTAAAATTGATTAAGTTCCATCATCATTTTTATTTTTTAATTGAAAGCTTTATGACTAAAAGTACTACTAAAAGTAATTACTAAAAGTATTCATCCATTTTACTTGTTTTTATTAATTACCTAGTTGTGGAAATGCAAATCAATAGGTCTGTGTTCATAGACAACATGATATCAGAAAAAAATAAAGTAAATCTGAGAAATAGCAACTTATGGGGATAAAAATGAGTTGTTACTTTCAACGGCATTTAGCCCTTAAGATTTGTATTACTATACAAATTCTTTTGGCATTCAGCGAGAATAATCCAATATACAAATTGTTTGAATAATCTAATATACAAAGAATACAAATCACTACTCCTCAATCAATTGAAGCAATATACAGTCCAATTTTTAAAAAAATTCTAATTGCCTTTTGAATTTAGGAATTTTTTTTGAGGTGTTATGCTTATGTTACGGAGCTTTTTAGACAGTTAAACGTACATGAATATAAACTGACGAATGAACATAGTTCTTCAGTTTTATCTCAGTAAAGAAATTACAAATGAGTATTTTGAATTTTTTTTTATTTTGCTGTAAAAATATTGCATTCAATTTTGAAGACAGACATTGATATGCGTGTGTTTGAATTAAATAATTTATTTACTTAAAAATGTTTTTAAATACATAATTATATATTATATTGCTCTCGATACTTTGTATAGATATATTTACTCATTATTATTTTTACATTTTTGATGCAAAAGTCCTTGAAATTTCACGTTATTCAACATTTACAGCAATGCAACACTCATGATATTTTTTTTTCAGATTGCATATCAGCGGATGCAAATGTGAAAACTGATGGTGAAGTGTGGGAAGAAGAATTATGCTACATTTGCTCGTGCCAGGTTGCATTCCCGATTTTACGAATTTTATTCTTTTAAACTGAAGTATTAATATATATTAAATAGGTAGATGAGGTTGTGGGTAGTAAAATGTTAACTTAATGATAGTGAAATGTATAAATCTGACAATTTTTAGGATGTAAATATTGTGTAGAAAAATAAATATTTTTACTATTAGTAATACTGACTATAATACTTTTTTTGGATATTGATAACAAACTGTTTAAAATAATAATAAAAGTGAATTAAGAAAAGACTTATACACGATTTTTTTAGTTTAATATGCCGTAATACCATTCATGACAGAGATTTCAATGTAAACACAACTGTTAAAATAATTTTTGAAGGTGTTATTTTTCGCTCAAGAAGATTTGTTTACTCACTTTGCTTTTCAGTATTGTAATTCTGTTTCAAAATTGTTTATTTTTGATAAAAACATATTTATAAATAAATTTTTTTTAAAAAAAATATTTAACGTTTCCCACTTTTTTAAAGGCAGGGTTAGTTTCATGTTCTTCTGTTCAATGCGATACTGCTTGTGATCATCCAATCATTGTACCAGGCGCTTGTTGTCCTGTTTGCGATGGTAAGTTTATCTCTCTCTATATGTATTGATGTTGTATTTAACTATCTAACAGTATATATATTATGAAATAATTAAGGTATATATATATAAGTTGCCTTCAATTTCAATACAATTAGACATTATAAGTTGTTCTTAGAGTAATTCCTTACCCATGTTAAAAACTTATGATTATTTCCTGAATAAGGTAATATTCTGTACATTGTATATCTCAACGGATTGAAAAAGTTCTTTTCATTATCTGAAGAAGACGATTTGATACATAGAACGATCCTTGTAACTGATTTATGCAATAATTAACTAGTAATTATTGTGAGACTCTTACATTTGTATTAAACATATAAACATTTCAACACATGATAAATAAATGAGCATGTTTCATATATAAACCATCATGTATAAATCTGAAAAAAATTTAAAAATTATATTTTTTAAGTATTTTAATAGACCAAATAATCTGTTAAAATAACATTTCAGTTTAGAATTGTTGATAGAAATGAATCATTAACCTTTCTCAGTATCATTAATCAAACTATAAAAAATGACTCAAAAGAATTATTAGCTACTTTATAATTGAATAATTCATGCTTTGCTTTTTGTGAGTTATAATATATGAGAACTTAGCGTCTTAAAAATACATACATACCACTAGATCTGAATAAATGAAAAACAGGTTTTAGACAAAATATCTCTAAGATGTTTACGTATGTTTCAAAGAGTGTTAATTTTATGAATATGAGTTACATACAAAAAAAATTACTAATAAACAACAACTTATAACTAATAAATAAAAGTATATTGAACTATCAATTAAACTGAGAAATATTTTTAATGCTATACTTTTTTAACATTATATAAACATTTAAAATATTCTCGCATTTTTGTACTCGTTTTATTTATGTTCTTACTTATAGGATGCATGAAAAATGGAACAATCTATGCAAATGGAGAAAATTTCATTGACCCTCAAAACCCTTGCTTAAAATGTATCTGTAAAAGTGGATCTATATTATGTACGACCGTGGAATGTGCTCCAATGAAACCATGCCGGAAAAATGCTTTGTTAACTTTACACGGTGAATGTTGCCCAACGTGTTCTATGTGCGGACCACATAGGGAAGGATCTCATTGGATGGAAAGTCCTTGTCATAATTGCACTTGCTTTGTAAGTATACTTAATTGTTTTTTCGCCAAATATGAACCTAGGGTCTACTGTTCTTGAAATATGAATCCTATGTAGTATAAAGATAAAAATCACAATCTCTCCATTATTTATAAATTAAATCATATCTGTCACTGTACAAAAATTTCTAAGGATATGTTTTTTTTTTTTGTATGAATCTATTTCTGATGTATGCCATTCAATATTTGTGATCATTATTTTTTTTTTTTTAAAAAAAAGGATAGACTAAACATTTCTCCTTTATTCATAACAAATTGCGGTTTATCTCAAGATAAAGATTAAATCAGTTTGTGTACTAAATTTCGACTCCTTTCTGAAAGGATCATACCCATTATTGTGGTGTGGGTCTGTAACCATCGATGAAAATCTGAATTACGTCGGTTGGAATGCCCTTGACAGTTCTGAGATTAAGTCGTTCTAGATGATGTGTGATGTGAATCTTCACACAACTATTAGAAGACAGCCTTTTCTTGAAAAAAAGTAATCTTTATCAAATCCCTCGAGGGATTCACATTAGATATTAAGAGCCGTGTCTATATTTTGGGGCTGTCATCTTGAGTGAATCGAGCTGATAAAAAAAAGGATTATCTTATTTCATAGTTGAATATTTTACTATTTCTGCGTATAATCAGAAGTCTGCTGCAACTGTATAACTAGTCCAAATATTTAATAAAATAAATGTTAATCTTAATTCTTAACGCGTTTGTTTTGATACATATTCAAGGTCATATTCGAAAAGAACTATACCACGTGGATATAAAGCCTTACCAATCCCCTGTTCCATAACCGCGTGATCATACAAGACGCTGACAACTGCACTCGTTAAAGTTTTTGAAGGTTAGTAATAAAAAATATATATATATGTATATATTTCTATTCAGTGGCGTAACGGAAAATAGTTGACCCCCTCCCCGCAAGGTCAAGACTTGGACCCCAAGCTAATATATATATATATATATATACTTGCTCGTAAAAGTCGGCGTTCATCTACTACTGCGTACATATACAACAAGAAAAAAAATTTAAAACAGAATTTGAAATTTTTTTAAAAATGATATTTTATTTGGTCCATTCCAAGTATTGAGAATAACAAAAGTAAACTCGGTTTTTTTTCATAGATTTTAAAATAAAAACAAGTTTATAGCGATACCAACAATAATCAAGTAGAAAAAGTCAGCGTTCACTGTTTAAGAAGTAATTATAAAAATTATTTAAAAATGATAATGAGCTATTTAATAGCTGCAGTGGCGTAACGGAAAATAATAAGGCCCACCCCCTCGCAAGGTCAGGTTTTGGGCCCCAAGCCAGATCCTACAAAGGATTAGAAAATCAAACATAATGTACTGGTACACATCACCTAAAAACATTTAAACATTAAACTTATAACTGAATACAAAATCAACCTGTCTGAATAAACGAAGTAAATAACCCTTAACATTAGAGAGTATTTATGGTATTTATTAAAATGGAAAATCTCTCTAACAGTCGAAAGATAACCTGGTAACTTAAACAAAAACAATACATTAAGAAAGACACGAAAACTGTAAAATAATTTTCGTTTTCAAATTCTTGCGAAAGAAAAAAGATATCGCTTACCTTATTCTTTACGACTCCTTTTCTTTAGATAGAGTATCCTTAACAGCTGAAGTGTCCGCAATTGTGTTTTTTCTAGTGAATTAATTTTCATTTCCATGATTTGTTAATCAGGTTCACTAGCATTACTATTAATAGTATTTGTGCACAAGATTATGCACTTGCAGAAATAAAAATTTATCCAATTTTGCACATTTACCATTTTTATTATACTGCTTTTCCTTTCGAATTTTTCGTTTTTGAGAAACATTCAAAGTTTATTTCACTCCACTCATTTAAGAGCCGCGTTTCTTCATGTCCAATTGACAAAATGCCATTTTTTGAACCAGAATATTAAATTCCGATAAAAAAAATACAGTTCTAATTATGAAAGCGAGAAGTGAGATTGAAATGTTTTTATTGTTAAGGAACACACCCTAAATTTAAGGGCATTGAATATAAAAATAGAGATGCCTGTTCTATTAGAAAGCAATTTTGTGAAACGTTTCTCATTATGCTTTATTTGATTGAATACTCATAAATCTGACCAAATTATTATTTAAATGCTCTCTATGGTTTTCCAAGTATCGTAATACTATTTCACGTGAAAAAAGTATAACAGATGTACGGTATTTACGATTTCGCTAAAAGAAAATGAAATACATGAGGGCGAGGGGGAACTAAAGTTTCCAATAAGTTACTCTGCAACTTCGGTAGAAAAAGTAAATCATATCTTTTTTTCTCTCTACTGCTAATGTAAAGTATACTATAATAAATAGTGATGATTTCTTTATCTTCCTAGCATTATATCCTCGATTCTCCATCTGACTTTTATTTTATTTGTTAGTAATTTGGGTTTGAAAAAACACCACTCAAGAAAAGTATCTTTCGTCGCTGGGATTACAGTACATCAAACAAAATGTTTTTGATTTCGTCAAAGATATCTAATGAGCGCATTAAAATTTTAATTTCGAATGACGTTAAATCGCCAATTGGAAAATCGCTTAAAAGTTAGATTTTAAAAAATCGAAAGCTAATTTTGAGAAAATCTACATGAAGAGCTTCAGTTAGGCTTTGGGCCCCCTAGAAGCCTTGGGCCCCCCGCAGTGCGGGGGTTGCAGGGGTGTACGTTACGCCACTGTATATATATGCTATCCTATTCCAAAATCGAACAAACAAGATACATTTAAGTTGTTCTTAAAGTGTTTACAGCTGTTCCTGAGTCTTACTCGGAGACAAACATTAAAACTTGAAATCAATTCCTTGTTTTGTTCAACATGATCTGTATCTGCTTATTTCAAGTTACCTCATGATCCAGAAAGAAACCAAGGTATCTTGAAGGTTTCTGGTACAAAAGCAATTGATCTTCTAGGTAGGTTTGAGGCTGCTAATTGTACCGATCTTCGTGGCTGTTAAAGAAATTAAAAATTGATTTAGAGACATTTGAAGTGAAAGGCGTTAAGTTTGAGGTCTGTGGCAAATTTCTACAAATCTATGAGAGTCATACTAAGCACATTTTTTAAAAGCTTAACAACTCGGATCAAAAATCCATCAAGCAATATCTCCTCTAAAAATACCGACCTTTCAGATACTTCGAATTTTTTTTTCAATACCAAATATAAATAACAAGAAAGGAAGGGAATCAAGGACGTAAACTTGTTTAATTCCTTTACTCAAGGATTTGGATGAAATGGTAGCATACTTTACCTTGAAAAATCTGTGTATCAGAAAATTCTAAACTTAAGAGAGAGCTTTGCCCTTGTGATTCCAAAATGCTAATCATTTTGCTTCTTTACACCCTGTCAAAGGGCTCTTTTAGCTCTAAAAAACTATTTCTATGTGGTTAACAATTTAAGAGGCAATTTTAATACATTGTCTAAAGCATAGGTTCTCAACGTGGGCGATAACGCCCCCTTGTGGGCGTTAGAGGCTTTCTGGGGGGTGGTAAAAGACCTAGAGAAAATTAGGGGGTGTTGAGAGGGCACGGAGGGACTTGCACAGATTAACCAAAAAAAGACGAAAAAAAAACGCGCTGATTATGTACTAACAAAAGTAAACTTTAATACTGTTTACTGTTGATTGTATGTATTTAAATTATTTCTATATCATGTACGAAAATTCACACACTTCGGTGGTTCAGGAAGTGCATGAAAAACTTAAAGATTTCATTACATTCAGACCTACACTAAATTGAATGATATGGTGCATTTTAATTTAAGTAGTGCACGTGTTGCCTTGTCTGTGAGCAGTAGGGAAAATGTTTCATCCACTGCATTTCATAACGTATATTATCCTAGAAACATGATTAAATATGTTAACCAGGAATTAAAGTGATTCTTTAAAGGTAAACTGTCAATTTATATTTATTTTGAAAAAAAAAATAGTTTATTATGAATTATTTCGTATCATCAAAATCATTGCCTGTCTTTATAACAGGTAAGCTAAAACTTTTATTCCACTCTTTTAAATGAAGAAATTCACAGTAGCGTTTCAATTCCAACAACATCTTACCTATGACTAAAATATATATTACACATTTAAATATATTTGTGGCAATAGCTATTTCAGATTTGCAGATAAAAAAAATCGGGGCTTTAGAAAAAAATTTTAATTGAAAAATATATTCTATTAAATAGGATATATTTTTATAAAACTTAAGTCTTCTTTTCACCATGTATTATGTACACTCTTATTTCTCTAAAGTGGAAGAGGGCGGTTTCGGGAAATGTTCACTGGAAAAAGGGGCGGTATCGACATATTTACTAGAAAAGGGGACACAAGTTCAAAAAAGTTGGGAACCTATGATCCAAAGTATAAATTCTGATCAACCTTACTATGATAAATTGAAATGGATAATATTATTTGATTCAATATAAATAATGTTAACGTATTCTTTTTGCGTATATAATAATAGATTAGCCCTTGAATTATTGGAATTGCGTAATTAGTATCAATATCGCCTTATATTTACAGGGTGGTAATGTTCTCTGTAATGTGATAAACTGTCCTCTTCTAACTTGTCAGTATCCTGCAAGGACTAATGGAGAATGCTGTCGACATTGTGATGGTGAAGAAACATTTTTAAATACTCATGCTTTTCTGTAAAATGTATAAATACAGATAATCAAGAGCGCAAACATAATAGATATTTCTATGAATTTAATTTATTAAAGGCAGGAAAGAACTTGGAATTATTTTGTACCTGTAAATTTTTTTAGATAGGCTTGCTTTTTTATTTACTGTTATCAAAATTGAGTTTCATTGCTGTTTATTTTATATGAAATTTTTAAACACTGTTCTTTATGACTGAAAAAATAATTAAAAAAAAAAAAATGAAAATTTGAGTTGGTTGCATCTTGAGGCAAAAATTGTTTTCTTTCGGCAATAATTTTTATTTTTTGTCCTTTTTAATTAAAAAAAAATGACACTATTTTTTATATTTATTTTGATAGACTGTGAATACCTCGGTAACTATGTCAAAAATGAAGAGGTTTTTAATCCTGAAACCTGCGTGGAATGTAAATGTCAGGTAATAGTGTAAAAGTATTTAAGCGCTAAATTTCTGGATTTTTTTAATGTTATCTGGAGAATAGTAAAAATCTTGATATTTTTATGGAACTACTTATTTGTTTTAAATTTTAATTTATATGATATTACTGTTCTTTACATATTTGCGCAAGTCGGAGGAAGGAGAAAATGAATATTTGTAAATGAAGATCACGTGATAATGTGATGAATTTTTGAAAATATTCATGTTTTAAAAGTAATTTGCAATTATTCAGTAAAATTTAGCACTGATTCTTCAGATATCATTTGATTGATTTAAAAAATAACTTTCTTGAACTGATTTTTGTTTTAAAAAATTAATTTAAACGAAAAGAGTTGTAAATATATGTGTTTATCTCCTTACTTCATTCATTCTTCCATGCCCTATGTTTATTAAAATACTTAGGCTAGATATTTTCTTAAGTTTCTTTTCGAGTAACAATAAATCAATTCCACACACCGGACTGTTCTCAAGATATTTAAGAGAAAAAATTAATATCTAAGAATATATATATATACTATATGCACTTTGTTATACATTCTATACTTTTTTAAAATTTTAAAATTCACTGCTTTTTATATTGAAATTAGAAATTATATAATCTGACATGAAACAATATTCAGTGTAAACATAACTTAAACCAGCTAAATAATTTGCTACTTTTGTTTTACTATTTAAAATATTTTTAAGTCGGCTATAGTAATGATTTTAACAGGAAATTCACGCTCCATTTTTCTTTTTTTCCAATTGTAAGATAACATTTGTCAATTATATATTTTTTTTTTCCAAAAAAAAAAAAAAAAAAAAATTACATGAATGAATATAGTATTACAATTTCGCTCTTCCCTTCTCGGTTTGTTGCTTTAGTTACCGTAGAATTTTAGTTAGTTTATTGTAACTGTAACTTTTATTGGGTCTCAGGTGTATTAATTTTATCTCTAGAGCTAAAAATATAAACAATTTTCGATTAGATGCAACTATTTGAGGTTAAAATTAAATAATTCGATTCTTTTATACATTACTTATAAAGTAATGAGGCTTCAAGAAAGTGTAAAATTTTTAAAATATAATCATAATTTTAAAAAATTATAAGGATATGAAAATAAGAAACATTAATTTTTACGTTGCGCACATTTTCCAAAATAATAGCTCTAATTAATAACAATTTCTTGATTTATAAGTTATATACATTCTTATTATACTGTAGCTATTTTTATATAAATGGCTTAATAAATTATGTTTTTTAAAAATAAAAATAAAAATTACATTTTTAAATATTTTTTTTAAAAAAAAATTTCAATAGTTTTCAAATAATTTGAAATAAAAAGATGTATAATTTTAAAATTATGTAGGGCTTAAAGAGTATGATACATTTTCTAATTTTATTAAGTTTGATACATCAAAGGTTACTATTTTAAAAAATAGCACGCGCAACGTAAAATTTATTTAATATTTATTACAGAATGTTTTTTACTTTCATATGCTTATAATTTTTAAAATTATGATTATATTTTAAACATTTTGCTCTTTTTTGAAACATAATTGCTTTATAAATAATGTATAAGAGAATAGATTTAACTTTAATTTCAAAGAATTAAATCTATTTGAAAATTGTTTATATTTTCAGCCTTCGAGACAAAATTAGAACCCCTGAGACCTCTTAAATGAAATCAAATCTATTTGATATATATTATTTTGTAGAGCACCATAAATTAATTTGTTGGCTTTTACCATCTTGGTCTTCTATTATGCACAATCTTTTTCATCTATGATTCATATGGCTTTAAAAGAGTTATTAGTCAGCGAAAATTTTTTTTATTGAAGCGTGGGGAAATTGTTGCATTATTTTATCGTTGTTATTGTTTTGCTATTCAGTAGAAAGGGAACATATCATGTAAGAAAATCGATTGTTTAAACCCCATTTGTGATGATCCTAGAAGAAGTCATTACGAACAGTGCTGCAGTCTGTGCCAGAAGGGTATGTGAGATTTATACATAATCCAATTTGCTAAAACAAAACTTATTCTTATAGTAATTAAATGTCAGCAATATTTTCGTTACATTATAAATCTACAAATACAATAATATGAGAGTAAATTTCTAATGTTTTTTTGATAGGATGCCAATATGATGGAAAAGATTATGAAGATGGAAGTGTTTTTAAGCCTAGTTTTAATCCATGTTTAAACTGCTCATGTGAAGTGAGTATGCAGTTGGGATGTATCTTCTAATTCTTGCTCTTTATTATTAGATAAAATAAATTTAAAAAAAAAATAACAAAACTTAGAACAAAAGGCGATGGACGATGGCTTGTATTTAGTTTTTGCGTGCTTTGTTTTAATAGTTTTCCAAAATATATGAGATCATTAATTACTTAGTATGTTTTAAAATTTTAAATGTTTCAGGTTGTGCTATGAAATTTCCTTTAATGCAAATTTGCCGTTTGTTGGAATTGTTTCCTTTCCACCAAATTAACTTTTTTAAAATTATTTTCTCAGAATTTAACTTTTATTTTTAATAAGTATCAACAGATATGTATCAAATATCATTTTTTATTTATATTTATTCAAACAAATTGCGTAACATTTTTTTATCCATGACTTACGGATTTATAGCAATATTATTTCATTGAGTTTTTATGAAGCCTGTATTTCAAAAGTAAATAAATAAACGATCAATTAAAATTCATTAAATAATTTATAAAAAAATACGTTTATTATCATTGAAAGTAGGGTTTGCAGCCCCGGGATCCCGGTGGTTTTTTCTAATCCCAGGATTTAATTTTTGTCTGAATTATATTTTGAAATGTTTTTTTTTCAAAGTAATAATTCAGACAAAAATGAATCTGGTACTACATTTAATGTATCTTATTTACTTTTTTTGTATTGCATAGGTTAATGTTATTTTTCTTACGTGTTGAACCTAGAAGGGCTCGAGGCAGGTGTATATGTTAAACCGTGAAATTTGATGTTTTCTCTTATTTTCTTCCGTAACTTCTTCCCCATCTCGTGTGGGGTCAGAAAATGGACATTTCTCCCACTTTCAGGATTTCCGGTGTCAGCTAACTTGCACAGAGGCATTTAGAATTTTTGGAAGATATCTAGTAGGAATTTCAGCCCCGGAATTCCGAAACCCCGGGATCCTGGAATTCTGAAATCCCTGGATTCCGGTGTTTTTTCCAATCCCGAAATCCCAAATTTTAATTTTTGTCTAAATTATATTTAAAAAAATTTTCTCATAAAAACTTTCTAAGAATTTAATTTAAAAAAAAATTATATTCTGTTTATGAATATGTACGTAGAATTTTTTTCGCGCAGTTATAAGTGCTATATGTAAAATATATATATATATATGCTTAGTATGGGAGAAAGTCGCAAAGATCTAAGTGGCTCACTACAATGCTTACATAATAATATAAGCAACATCACAAGAATAGATTTTGTCACAGTTCCGTCTTCAATTAAATGCCGTTAATTAATAGCAGACCTGCTTGGAAGATTTAAGACACTTCAAATCCCATTGCATTACAAACAGCTCATGCAACTGGATCTCCAATTTCAAATGAGGTAACACTTGAAATGGATTCACATTTTGATTCAATAACTGGATCAATTTATACATACAAAAACCCTTAAGTGTAGCAGAAGAACTAAATAAAGTTATCAAAGAGGTATATGCACCAATACAGTCTACTCGATTTGAGACACTGTCATCAAAAATTCAAAAAGAAATGTCTCTTTTTTGGAAAGGGAGGGTGACGTGGTGACTACCTGAAAAGAACATACTCGCATTTAATGACGATAATACCTACTAGTAAAGAATCCGAACGTGCATTTTCTTTGGCAGGACAATTTGTAACAAAAATAAGAAGCCGTTCCAACGATGAAACACTGAAAGAGCTGTGTTTTTATAAGCTTATTTACAAAAACACAAGAAATGAGGAAATGCTTTTTTAAAAATTTCATTATGTATTATTTTTATTTGTTTTTTATGATGAATTAATTTTTTATTTGTTTCATTAGAATAATAATATTAAATCAATTTTTAATCATATTTTTAGTTTTATTATGCAATTTCAACTATGCTAATATGTAAGTATTTTTTAATAAATAGTCCAAGCTTGAATTCCGGGATCCCGGGATTTGAATAATGTAATCCTGAAATCCTGGGATTGAAAATATGACGCGGGATTGCAAACCCTAATTGAAAGATTATCAGAGAATATCTAAATTATTTAGACGGTCTTATCCCATTAGAATGAATAAATACATTATTACTATGAAATGTATGTTATTTTTATTCTGAGAAGAATAAGAAAAAAAAAGAAAGAAACGAGCCTTACAGTAGTCGCATATGGGTAAATACGCAATAGTGACTTTAATATTGACAGAAATGAATCGGTTATGACTGGAAATAATTTTCTATCGAATAATTATATCTTTAATGAAAATTTTATTTAATTAACACAAGGAGTAATGCAGTTTTTTATCAAAAGTATTTATTATTGTTCAATTTGGGGAAGAGCGGAGACAGTAGATTTATGAGAACTAACATATGACACGTATACTTGTGATTTCAAAGTATTTAAAAATCGTTGAAAAATGGCGTCAATAACAGTACCACTGTTAGTTGTCGAAACATTTCGATTAGTGTTCAGTTTGATTCGGAGAAATGTATGCGACCACCAAAATGACAAGACTTGCTGGTATGTGCGGTAGGCGGGCGTCTTAATTGCTAGTACAGTTGGACTCCCAGACGAGGGTAGCGAAGAGACACCGTCAAGCGCATGCTTAAAAATTAGAAATATTAGAGAAAATCAAAAATACCCGTTTACTAAAGAAGTTAGTTTTTTTAATCGAGAAATCTTTTTTAATCACAATTAAAAATATTATATTGACAGTGACAGGAATTAACCTCAAAGTATGAAAATGATAAGCACTTAAATATTTATTCAAATAATTCCATATTACTTACTCCTATTTTTTTAAAGAATGATGAGCTTTGTCAGACTCTTACCAGGAAATATAATTAATAATATATAGCTTACACATATATAAATATATCCTCAGATTTCACACACAACGTGCCCTGAGACTTTGAAAATTGAGCGTAAGAATCACAAGTTTATACTAGATGAAGTCTAATAAGACTTGCTGGTATGTGCGGTAGACGGGCGTCTTAATTACTACTATAGTTGGACCCCGAGACGAGGCTAGCGAAGAGACACCCCAAGGAGCTGAATTGGTCAAATCAAACAGCGCGAGCTTCCCCCGACTTCCTGTTACGCATTTCCGTCCCTTTTCACGAAATCACTCCAACAAATAACTATCCAGCAACCGAAAGTAAAGATGTTAAGCATCAAAAATTCAGATTTTACTTTAAACAAATAAATGAAAAATTTGTCTTTACTATAAGACTTTTTCAATCCTTCTGAAGTGCTTAATCATACTGATGTAGAATTCTTTTTTCTGGCTCGTGGACAAAACTTGCCTTCTACACGAATAAGTCAGGACGAATATTTGAGCTATCATATGCATTTTACATATTTGCTTATATATTTAATTTAATTTAGTAAGTTTAGAGCGAATAAGTTCAGAGTTTACATGCATATTTTATATCCTTTTGTTTCAGAAAGGAATTGTTCGATGTAATCCCCAAAAGTGTGCTGAACCAATGGAAAGATGCGAAATTCCTGTGTTTCCACCAGGTGGATGTTGTCCTTACTGTCCAAGTAAGCATTCGGTGCATCATTATATGTGTACAACGAAGTGTAATTATACAATCTTTTAGACAAGTATACGTAACTTGTGTAACAGTTCGTTACTCTGTTGTAAAAGTTACAATCTGTTATACATTTGACACTTGTCTCACGTATACCTTCATAAATTATTCTCTGAAATATAATCGTACAAATTGAAAAATATTTGAAATAATCTGATCATGTAGTCCGAAAGCATTGCATAATTATGCATTTATTCGTTATACTAAAAATCTGAAAGAGAGAGAGATTTCTATTTCTTTATTGTGTGAAAGTTAATAATAAAAACGGCCTTTACAATTATTATGGTTATTGTGCAAATATTTAATTGTTTAATAAATGAAATGTGTACGCCTAATTTTTAAAATTTCTATTGCTTTATAATTGCTCATAAATTCGTAAATTTTAAGAATTTAAAGAATTGACCTCATACATCATGTCTAACTAATGATCACCAACATTTTAAACAGGAAACATATTATTACCCACAAAACGCATTTAAGTAAAACAGATTATATTATTGTAATAACCCTAGTTCTACATGCATAGAAGAAATCTTAAATACATTTAAATCATTTAGAGGCATAATTATTGTAGTAAAATATTGTTTTTGATAATCATATTTGAACCATCTTATTTGTGATTTTTATGAAAACTTTTTTAAATGTGCACTGCTTTGTATTAAATTTTAAACAATATTTTGACTTTTAAATGACTTGAAACGTAACTTCAATAAATTTCCTTTTTGTATTTCTGATCGTAAAAAAACGTAACTACAGTAGTTGATCATTTAATGTACAAGAATTGTACATTAAAATTTATGCTAAACCTTATTAATTAGCAAGGCAGTCATATATTAGTATTTTAAAATTTTATAATTTTACGTGTGTTTTCAAGTCTTGAAATATCAAATGTTTTCAAACGTCCAAAGCAACTTTTATCTATGACTGTGAATTCCTGAAGCATATTTACTGTTAAGCAAAAAATCTCTGCCCACGTTGTTTTTTACCCTTAAAAATCACATTTTATTTCCAGAGTGCTCGTACAAAGGCAGAGAATATTCTAATGGACACAGATGGAGAATATCTAATCAAACTTGTGAAACTTGCATTTGTATGGTATGTAATGAGATATCAATGCAAATTATTCAATACGGAATTTTAGTTACACTTAAATTTATATCTTTTCAGTTTTTTTTTTGTAAAAATTTGTGTAAAAGTAATGTGCGTACCATTTAAAATACTATGAATAACAAAATAGTTTTTTATCTCAAATAAAACCTGGATAACATTTAATAAAAGGCATTTTCCTTAAGTCTATTTAACACTAGCTGATATACCCGTTCTTCGCACTAGTGAATCCAAAAATAAAACAATGGAAACTGAAGGATTAAAAATTTTTTTAAAGAGTTAATTTTAAGTGTACAATTTAAACAACAAACAAAAAAGGTTCTCTCTTAATAAAATATCATACTTGCCAAATTTTAAATTTGTAGGTCTAATAGTTAAAAAAAAAGGTCTTTTTTAAAATCTATAATGTCCCCGTAACCCCTTGGTGGTCAGCTTTTGAAAATCCACTTCTTATCTGACCTCTGCTTAGCAAGAGTAAAACGTTTTTTAAATTTCAAGGCTGTATGTTTAGTAGCTCATAAAAGGGATTTTTTAAAATATAAAACACCCTCGTAATAAGCCTTTGGGGGTAAATTTTCGCAAAACCCTTACTTAACCGACCTCTACTCCATGAAAGGAACATGTCTACCAAATTTCAATTCTGTAGGTCTAATTATTCAAAAACGGGATTATTTTTCTATAACATCTCTTAAGCCCCTTGTAATCGTTTTGACCATCAGATTGAGAATCGCCTCTTATGGACACCTGCTGGGGGAGGGGGCAGTTCCGATACGCTGTAGTTCCCGCTATTCATTCATTGGACACCAAATTTTAATCTTTTGCATACGAAATTTAATTACAATCGGGCAACTCCTTGGTGCGGCGTTTTTTTTTAGTTTTTTTTTATAGAGTGTATATAAAATATTTTAGGAATTTAATTACATTTTTATATATCTATATTAACTTCTAGTAGGCGAATAATATCTTTAATTATCTTATGATTTGATGTGCAGCCTTTCAAAATACAGATTTATACGTTATTATAGACTGAAATTATTTTTCTGTAAAAGGTATGTCAGATGTAAATACGAATCATGTAGTCTTTTTCTGTTTGATAAACAAAATTTAATACCTTACATTTGTATTTGATTTTACTTATCGTTCAAAATTATACAAGATGAAACAGCTTTTCACTTAAAATTATACAATTTTAAAGATATTTTATCTTCTTCAGGAAAATGTTACATGAAAAGATGATAAACAATGCTTACATAGGGAAAATTAATTTCGGGATGTGCATTGTAAAATGTTTTTAACTGACCATTTCTTCCGAATAAGCGTGGTTGACTGATTGTTAATTCCTCAAGTTTGCCTGTACAACGCACTGGTTTCCGAAAGTTGGTCGCAACTGGTTTGCGCGTACGCCTTACGGGAACTGATATTTTCTTTCTTTCTTTGATTTGCGCTTATTTTCAATTCTTATGGTGTATTATTTAGTGCCAGTATTTTGAAAAGGTGATATAGGTTGTCCATGGTACTGAAAAACTTTTCATCAGGGATTTTTTTGTTTGGTGAAGTCGAGTAGCAGTAGGGTGTTTAGTTATAAAAAATGTGCCTTTTTTTAAGCATTTTGGGTAAAAAAAATGATCACTTAAGGGGGTTGATTAACATAACGTTCTGAAGCAACACAAGGGCTGTTGGTGACGAACCTCGCTATTCTGAGCCTTGGATAAGCGACGAGGTGGACACCAGAGCTGGAACCCTTCTTTCTAAATTTTTTCAAAACGTCAACGTAAGGGCTTTGACCTTCGATTGTTTTAAATTGTATCAGCCCTCTATACGATGGGTCTCAGTAACCCTAGTGAGTTGCTGATAAATATATAGTTATTTACATAAAATCAGGGTCAATAATAATGAAAATCATTAAGGATTATTCCTGTTTTTTAAAACTATTAAGATATTGTAATATTGTAAATAAATATTTGTGTACAGTAGCATCGAGAGCGCACAAAAAAGTGTTCATTACCTATTTTTTTCTCTTAATAATAAATTCTTTCAAAGATTTGATTGCGTTCTGATTTTTATTATAAATTACAGTATTTTTTTTTAAAATTTTATATTTTCCTTTTTTTGTTAACCGTATTATGATAAACTTCTTCAATTCTATTGAATTTTATTACTATATAATAATGGCTTCTTTCTGGATTCAATAAATGTTTTTTCTAAACTTTCCTCCTCTTTAGAATGGTATTGTATCCTGTTCAGAAAAAGAAAGTTGCCCCGGCCGAAAGTGTACTCATGGTCTTATACCCGCCGGCGAATGCTGTTCTCCATGTATTGGTAATAATAAACATTCTTCTGATTTACTTCCTTAAATAATCTGGTCTTGAGTTTTGATTCAAATTTATTAAATGATCGGGGTTAAATTTACAAATCTACAATTATCATTTACAGCAAAACCTAAAGTAAACAAATATATTTGGTTTTTGCTTTACTTCCCCTTTATAGATTTTTGTAATGGTCTAATATATTTTTCTTTTTCAGATTGTAAATATAATAGTTATACCGTATTAAATAACATGCAGTTTTCTCCACCGGATGATCCATGTGCACGCTGCGTGTGTCAACGGGGAAACATCACATGTGTGAGAGAAACATGCCCCAATCTTCTTTGCAGTGTTACAGAGCATCCACCTGGTGCTTGCTGTCCAGTTTGTAAAGGTTAGTATCATAGATTAAGCGCATAATGCTCATTTCTATTAACAAAATTGAAGAACTGAATTGTAATGTATAGTTATGTTTTCACAGTTTTCACAGAACGCATAATCATATCGAAATTTACATATTTGTTTTATCATGCTTTTGGGGTTTTTATTACATGTGGATTGCATTCATTTTCTTAAAAGTAGTACTTTCAACAAAAAATAAAATCACCTGTTATAACTTTCAAAAGTTTTATTGCATCTGGTAAAAGGGTTTCTCAATGTTATTGACTTAAATGGTTATTTTTAGCCACTAAATTAGGTTTTTGTTACGTCACTGAGTAAAATTAACTGAAATAACTGATTAGTTATTTCTAATAAAGAAGTATATATTATATAAAGAATTATTTAAATAGCATATATTTCAAATTTTATTCGAAAATCATTAACTTTCGAGATATCCAGAAAAAGTCTGTTTGAGAGCTACATATTAATTGCACACGTGATTCATACTGTTTTCCTCGTTTCTTAACACGGCATGATGATTAGAA
Source organism: Trichonephila clavata (assembly GCA_019973975.1). Taxonomy (NCBI): domain Eukaryota; kingdom Metazoa; phylum Arthropoda; class Arachnida; order Araneae; family Nephilidae; genus Trichonephila; species Trichonephila clavata. Next base: position 6,122 of record BMAO01029468.1, on the reverse strand, counting down.
CGATTATTATATACTAGCATACGACCCCTGAACTCGCAATATCCGATCGTACTGTTCGGAATTCAATATTTCCTGAACTATAGTAGAGATTTTGCATAAGATTTTAGATTAGTGTTAAAGAGAGTTGAACAATAGTTTAAACAATCTCGCGCACGAATCCATTTTTTAAAATTTTTTAATTTTAAAGCCATTTAAAATAATTTGTTAAGCAAAATCAAATTTTATGGTTGTTTTGTAAAGGAAGGAATTATAAACACTTAAATACGAATGTAAATTAATATTTTCTTACAAATGTGTGAGACATAAATATTAAATTAGGAATATCATTACTTTTTTTTTGTTGCCAGTTCTAGAAAAATAATCATTTAGATTTCATATGTTTATAATAAAGGCTATCTTTAATATTTTATATATTTTTGGAGAAGTAAATTTTAATGAAATGGAAAAAATTTATTGAACTCTAAATTAATCTCAAATTGGCATGTCAAAATATTAGCATTATTATTATTTTTTCTTACAAATCAACAAAATTCTTAAGGAAAACTTCTTAAATCCTGAGTTTTATTTTTATATGCTTCCAATATACATGACGTTGTCTTTAAAATTTCTTCAATTTTTTAAAAAGTGTACGTATTTTTACTTTTTACTACATTAAATTTAGAAAATTCAGAAAAGCATTAATATTTTTTATATATCTATGTAAAATAAGTTACGTAATTTTTCAAAACTAGTTGTACAGTAGAAAGTTATATATGATTCTAAAATTCTTTTTAACAAAAATTAATGGATTTCTATTTTACGCAATTTCTGTTTTAATATATATATATATATAAGTAGACCATTCTTAACTTAAATTAAAGTAAAAATCACACTTTACATATTTTCGATATAGGTGCAAAAAATAAAACAGAAGTTTCATACATTCAATGAACAATTTCAAAATTTGTGTTCCTTAATTAATAATTTTCTAAAAAGTTAATAAAGATATAAACTATAAATAAGCATCAAAATTTGTGATATAATTTTAAGGAAATATTTTATTATTGTTAAAGACGAAATGTTATATAAACAGGGAAACATTTTGTTATTTAGAATGGGAAAATCACAAGAAAAATTTAAGAAATCACACTTTTCTTCTTGCAAAACTATCAAAATGAATGTTTTAGTTAACGCTGTTAATGTTTAGATTTGGTTCGTAGATTACAATCATCTTAAAAAATATTATCAGCCTTAGATTTATATTTATTTTCTACCATTGGCTAATAATTATTAGTATTTAATACCATTTGATTAATTTCAGGACTTGAAACAAGCATAAGCACTACCATAATAATTTTTTTAAAAAATCATAGTAAGGACAAACTTTAAAAATCTGTCGGGAATTAACTAAGAAACAGAGACATTTTTTTCTGTGTTGTTTCAATGATAGCATATCTTAGTTTACATACTGAATTTCACTTGAATATATTACTTTTAATTAAATTATCATTTCAAATATGTAAATCTTTTTTCAAGTTTTTTTCTATTCAAAATATCGAATATCACTTAAAAGGTATATATAATTACATAAAACTATTAAATTATGTTTCTTATGTTGAGTATAACTCTAATGGCAAAATGTTTTAATTTAATTTAAGTATGGATAGAATTTCAAGTAAAAAAAAAAAAAAGAATTCTAAATCCTCATGAAAATTATATGGAACTAAAATTTATTTAAATTATTCTTAGTTAAAAAATAGTTATATATACACACTTTTTTTTCTTCATTTAGGCTGCACCAATAGTCTAGGACAACCGACTGAGCATGGTCAAAAATGGATTCATCACTCAGATGTTTGTCAAGAGTGCTCCTGTAGAGATGGTATAAGCAAATGCGAAAGAATTGCTTGCAAAATTCCTTGTACACATCCAGTTATGAGACCTGATGTTTGTTGTCCGGAATGCAACGGTAATAGGCATCTGTGTTTTTTATAACAACAAAACAAACAATTAATATATTGCTTGCTGTAAAAATTTTGTAAAAATTTCAGGATTAAATTTTAAATTCATGAAATTATAACTAAGGATTAGGTGCACTAAATTACTGATGACATATTTTATACATTAGTTAATAATAATTGCATTTTACCATTTAATACGAAAGTATTTTTATTTGATGCTATTTAATTTGTTGGCAAAAACAGTTACTAACTGCTACAAATAATTGTATTTAAATTAAATGGAAATGAATTTTCTGAAAATATTTGATCCTAAAAGTGTAAAAGAAAATACATTTCAGACCTACAATTACTGGAAATTATTTTCAAATGTAAGATAATTGTTTTAAAAAATGCTTAATTTTTCCAAAATATTTGTATGTTTTTTTTTTGTTTTTTTTTTTTGCAAAAACAATTGTAACAAAACAACCTTTAAAACTATTCTTCACATTTGAAGTGGTACAAATAAAATTTGTTAAAGAAACATATAAAAAATACATTTTTAACAAATTTTAAAGTTTTTAGATAAGAATTTTTAAAAAACTTTTTATTTATGATTTTTTCAATTTTTTTATTACAGGCTGTCAAGTCTTAGGACGAATTTACCAAAACAATGCTGAAATTCCTTCAAGTGATGCTTGCCGTAAATGTTACTGTTACAAAGGTAAAAATTTTGTTTGTTGTAGTTGTTGAGATCCACAAACAATTTTATAGTAATATAATAATATAAACGAAGCAAATATAAAAAAATATGAAGAATTTGAACTACAATTTTCAAAAAGTACATGGAGCACGGGATTTTGTTTACAGACCTAAATTTTATTTAATCTTAATATGAATTAATTACTTAAGTAATTATGCAAAATTTATTTTTAATATTTTTTAAACAACTCATATTATAGGAAATATGGAATGTGAATCAATCAGTTGTCCTGTAATGACTTGCGAAAATCCCCAAAAAGAGCCAGGCAGCTGTTGCCCAACTTGTAAAAAATGCCATTTTCAAGGTCTAACTGTTAAGGACGGAGAAAAATTTCGACCACAGTCTGATTCCTGTTACACTTGCACTTGCGATGTAAGTACGGAATTTTTCATTAGCAAAATAAAAACTTTATTTGTTCAAAATAAGCATTTTCTTGAAACATTTTTTTCTAAGCTTTTGTATTTATGGGGTATCATGAAATAAATTTTTATAGAAAACTCCAAACGATATCTGATGGAAATTGTACCTATATTAACAACAATTGCAGCTAATTGCAGTTATATTAACATATAAAGAATGGTGTGAGATCATTAAGGGGCAATGCAGCTTTTTTGAATAAGGGAATGAATGGTTTTACGCTTGGATAAAAAGTGATTAAATTTAAAAAAAAAATTCAAACTGGAGGACCAATTAAGGATAAGCATCTTGTGACTTTCGAAGCTAAAAACATTAAAAGTCGTTGTTTCCCCCCTCCCTCTCAAGTTGATTTGAAAATGAAACCATTAGAAAAAAAATGTATTTTTTTCCTTTAATGTGATAAAATTCGTTCGAAAATGGTTCATTATTTTCGTTTCTTTTTTTTTCAGCCATACTATTTTACACAGTTATTTTCATGCGATTCTTTCTCTTTCAGAGCCATTAGTATTTTCTCAGTAAGTTCATTTGTATATAATTGTTACAGTTTGCTAAAAATTTTTTTAAAAAAACCTGTTATATCATAAAAATGTATAGAACACTTATTACAAATATCGATTATTGTTGTTACTTTGTTTTAGTTTTATTGGAAATAGATGAAAGAGAGTTTTAAAATAGATTAAAGAAGTGGCTCTATCGCATAGGGCAATCAGTATATTAATCCGGAACACACAGGTGATAAATTTGAAGCTCAATTTAGCAGATTAGGAGTTCGTCTCTTAAGTTTACTGCTCAGGGCAAAAGCACTCGGGTCGATTGGTTAGGCATAACATTAAAGAGTGGGAGTGTCCAACTACTCTCGCCTCGGGCATGTCTCTTTGGCACGCTCAATATTGAGTTAATTTGTTTTAATTTTTCTTGACGTCGCTTCTCATTCTAAAGCAACACGTGGGCTGTTTCAGCATGATCAAAAGAAAACAGTTTGCTTCTCATTCGTGGGTGTGTAATGAAAAGATTACTCTGGGTTGTCTGATTCGGCACTTTAGCGTCGTTTTAAGCTTTGATAATATGTTGAAAAGAATTAAACATTTATTTCCCTATGCCTTTGTATTTTAAACTTTCCCCGATTGCTTTTAATCAGCCCTCTTTTGACCATTTCTTCAGCATCTCTAGCGCAAATTAAGCATCTTATTTTCTTTATAATTAATCAGTTGACCTGACAAACACAAAATATACATCTGAAATAAAATAAAAAATATTATAGTGTTATAATTATATGTAAATTATTTACATAATGACTTATTCTGAGGGATTATTTGTTTATTCTTTTTAGTGAATTTGCAAATATCAGAACATTATAAAGAAATTCTCATAAAAGTAATGCGTGTGATATATACAAAAATTTAATGTCAAACGTAGAATGCAACTTAAAAATGAAAAAAATACATGTAGTCAGATTTTTTTTTTTTTTTTTTTTGCTCTTTTCAATTTCAGACAATGAAATCATACGATTTCGAAGTTATTTTTTTCTTCTTTAAACTAATACGTCTGAAATAACTGTTTCGAGTTCCATTATCTTTTTGGTATAATATATGCATAATTATTTAGCATTTACTTATAATTCATTTCTTCAAAAAAAATTATAAATGTGTACATAAATTTAATTAAAAAAGTTAAATACATTCTTGAAAAGCCCTCAATAATTCAATGAAGGATTTTCTTGGAATCCAAAAGAAACCTAAAACTGTTTTGTAATTTTTTTTTCCATTTGCTACATTTACTGCGGACATTCAAAGAAGACTGTCAAAGAAAATGCGACGCCTTTTTTGGCATGCCGCTTTGCTTAAAAGAACAGTAAATATTCTCCTTTCCTTCCCAGAAAATCTTTTTTCTTTAAAGAGCTTTTAACATGACTTAATGTCATCTTAAATTATGACACAGGATGTGATTTCAACGTTATCAGTGACATAACCTTGACTTAAAGAGATATGCTTTCGGGCTAGAGTTTGACTTTTTAGAAGATGAGAGAAACCGCTGAACTACATTGCCTATATAGCAAATATAGGGGCAAGAAAATTTCTGTTATGTAGTCTGGCTTAAACATGTTTAAGTAACTATGCGTATTTCGTTAACGTTTCTAACGGTATTTTTTATTGGATATTCTTTTTTCATTATATTTTCAATGCTATACATAGTTGAGAAATTGAAATTCTAAGAATTACTGATGTTTCACATTATCAAGATTAATAGCTATTTAGAGAAGCAAAGTTCATGTTCAGGAAACAATAAAAATCTGACTCGTCTACGCTTTTTTTTTTCCTAATGGGAAGGAGAAAAAAAATCTACATGATGAAACCTTTGTTTGAAAAAAGCCATAATATCCGTAAAGTCTTAATAGATGATGTATGATGCAACCATTACTGAGTTTAAACATCAAGGATACTTTTTACTATCTCTAGCTATCGAAAATTCAAAAAAATCTATATATAACTTAGAAAAAATATAAATATATTTTATTCCAAATAGGTAACAACAGAATATTTTAAAATATATTTTGAAAAAATATGTTTCTAATTCTACTTTTTAAAATAGTTATTTTCAGTGTAGAGGGTATTAAATTTAATAATGAAATTAAGAATTCAGTTATAGGTCATGATTTGACAACTGAAAAACATTTATTAGTTACAGAAGTTGGGAAAAACCAGATGAGAGGACATTACACTGAAACAAGATTTTGGGTAGATTTGGTTTTAATTTATGTCACATCGTGAAGAAACATGAGGGCTAATGGTGATGGACCTCGTAATCTTGATCAGGTCAAGTGACGAGGACGACACCTGAGCTGACACTCCCTCTTCAACATTCCACACCAAACCAACCAAGCTATTTAAATAGTATCATTAAATTGATATAAAAATGTTATGTATATGTATAAGTAATTGTATCACATTTTAAAGAGGGAGAAAGGAAAATCCTTAATGTCTTTCAATATCCCTTTAAGATCCAACTCGCACGATCGAGTGGGTTTG